>WBNH01003122.1:9330-19571 GCA_013401255.1 Urocolius indicus | reverse complement strand
GCTGAGGGTTAGTGCTGGGCTGGGCAGGGTAATGGGACTGCAGCAGCTTCAAGGGCTTTGCCAACTGAAATGATTTAAAGAAGTTCTTGGCTGAGGTGCTCCCCAGCTCCATGTTCCCCTCAGGCACTTCTGTCTCACTGCAGGGAAGGAGCTTGCAGCTCAGCATCTGCTCCAGAGATGATGTGAAAGCTGTGAGGATCTCATGGGCAAATGTCCCACTGACAGCCTGTTGCCTTTGGGGGAGGTTCATGTCCATCCTGAGTCAATCCTGATGCTTGAAGCTCCAGAGGAAGGACGTAACCCTGGGGTTAAACAGCTTCTCCATGAGAATGTCACAGTAGGAATGCTGCTGTAAATGCCAGAAGGTGCTCCATGGCATTTGAGCTCCTGGGAACTCCCCATGAGCCCAAGCAGCACAGTTCAAACCTCATCTGCACCAGCCAGGAGCGTGAGATGATGCTGGCTGGGATCTGGAGCAGAGCAACCACCTCCTCTTACATCAGGGAGCAAGGCCTGGGGATGGGTGGGTGTGAAGGAGCTAATTTAGGAGCATGACATGTCCTTTTTCACCCCCCTCCAGCACACTGTCCAGGCAGCCAGGGTGGGAACCAAAGCCTGGAGGGGAAAGAACACGCCTGCTGATGTTATTTGCTGGCTATGCTTTGGCCACTGTTTCCAGAGGCCTCCTCACAGACTGTTTGCATTCTTTCCTTTGCCCACTTTGTTTGCTTCAAACCCACAGATTCATTCCTGGGTTGAGCCAGCTCGACCTCAGTGGAGTCAAGGTTGTGGCTGAGGCAGTTTTGGGCAATGCTGAGAGGCTGCAGAGTTAAGATGTAGCTTTTCAGGAGCAGGGCAAAGAGCTGAGTCAGGCTTTTCACATCAGAACCTGTGGCACTGCTGTGTGTTGCTGGGCAAGGTCATGTGCTGGAAGACTTGGAATGGAGAAAGATAAGGGCTGGAGGAAGGAGATGGAGAAATCTCTTGTTAGGGAGGGTGGGAACTGACAGCAGCAGATCCAGGGGAGAGAAACTCTTCCCGTATCTGTCTTCATGAGCAACTTGAGCCCTTCTGAACTTGCTGTGATAAGGGGAAGGAGCTCGGGGCTTTCTAAGACAAGGAAGGATGGGGTTGAAACCTCACCATGACTCTACACTTGGTGCTTCCTGCCCCTGATGTGCACTTGACAGCTTCTCCCTCAGCCTTGTTGCCCTTTTTCTTTTGCTCTTTCACTCCTTTTTTGGTGCTTTTTGCCCCTCAGGCACCTCCATCCAGCAGGAAACTGGAGAGCTGCAGATAAGCCTCAGGCAGGAACCAAGGATGGTGGCCTCACCCACAACAAGCCTGTTGCTTGCTCAGGGAGAGATTCCTAAGGGCATGAGTCAAGGAAAGGGGGGGGTGAAAAGGTGCCTCATCTTTTGCCAAAGTTTAGAATAACACGAATAAAGGAGTCCCAGGCTCTTCTCCTCACCTCCAGGCTGGTGTGTTCATGCTCCTCCTCACCCCCAGCCTGCCACACACATCCCCCCTCACCCTCTTCTAGCCATCCCATATAGACAGGCTTTGCCAAACCCCAAACCTGAGGCTCCAGCTGCTCAGAGGCAGGATGAGGGTTTGACAGGGAGGTGTTATCCATTGCTCCTTCGTGGCAGGGAGCTCTCTCATGGAGCACAGCAAGCCAAAAGCTGGAGGATTCATTGATTCTGGATCCCTTCCCCTCAAGCAGAGAATTGTGTGCCCTCTAAAAGCTTCTTATCCCACTTTTGCATGAGAAGGGATGAAGCAAAGGTCCTGGGGATAAAAAAGGGGCTCTCTCTTCTCCTCCTGGTATAATCCAAGGGTTCCTGGATGGGAGCTGGCTCCTGATTGTGTCCCTTTTTTCCCCCAGGTCTTGCCACAATCATCCCCTCGCTGTGACCTGCTTGAGAATCTCCTGCAGAAGGGCTGTGGGCTGCCTGACATCGAGTTCCCCACCAGCACTGTCACCATCCTGGAGAACCAACCTCTCAGTGACAAAGGCTCAGGGAGCTCTACCACCACCCAGATGAGCCCCCAGAAAATACAGCTCAACCTAAGGCCAGGTAAGAGGTTCCAAACTGCAGTGGGAATGACCCAAAGGGGTTCAATAATGAGTGAGGCATCACTTTGCCTCCCTGCCCAACGCTGGCTCGTGTCCATAAGGGACAAGCCCAGGCTGCAAACTGCTCCAAAGCCTCCAGCAACATCCTTGATGGGCAGCCAGGCTGTCTGCAAGCTGATTGCTGCTGTTTAGGCATCTTGGCTCCATGTGGCAGTATCCAGAGGGGTTAGGATGGGATGTGACTTCAACAACTCAAGCCATTCAGGGTTTAGGCTTTGCTGGGGTGGGAATCAGCTGGTGTTTAACAAGCTGTGGGGAGCAGCTGCTGGGGTTGGATTGCCAACAGGTCCCTTGAATTTCCCTGGAAGGTTAGAGGCAATGAAGCCTTCTGGTCACTTGCCAGCAGCAAAGGGATTGCAAGAGATGCCAGGTAGGAGATAAAACTACCAGCCAGCACTCAGCCAGGGTCACAGCAGCAGTTTGGGGCATGTTGGAAAGAGCTATTGGGGGATATGTAACTGCTCTTTGCTCTGTTGAGGTCTAAAGATAGTTGGAGGCAAGAAGATGTGCTGTTCCCTGGAGAGGAACAGAGACAGTCTGCAGGTTTCTTTCCTCAAGCTTTGGAGGTGTCCTGAGAAGGCTGCAGCCAGGCCTCAGCTTCCATGGCAAAGAACAGCAGGAAAGAACCTTTGTTGCTTCTAAAAGGCAGAAAGGAAAGGTCCAACTGAAGTGTTTTCAGCTGGTTTTGAGGGGTGGTTGAAGTGCTAAAGCCATCAAAGCTGGTTTGTTCCCCAGAAGGTCCTACCTGAGAAGGGTTTGGTTTCATTTCACCAAAGCATCCCCCAGAAGGAGCTGAGAGGAGCCAAGGGAAGGAACAGAGATGGGGGAGACCCTGGGAGATGCTCTGGGAGCTCAGAGAAGGTTGAAGCAGCCTTGCAGACCCCTGGTAACCCCTGGAAGTTCTGCTGCCCACACACTGTTTCACTCCAGCCAGCATGTGTTGGTCACACTGGTAATCACAGCATGGGAGGGGTTGGAAGGGACCTTTGGAGATCATCTAGTCCAACCCCTCTGTTGAAGCAGATCTCATCCAGGACAGCTTAGGAGAGGGGGTCAGCTCTGAGCAGGAGTCTCTGCTCCTATCTTTATGATGTGAGATTTAAAGAACAAGAGCTCCCATTTGTGTTGGAACTGTGATGTTCTCCTCCCAGCAGCTTGAAACCATCTCCTGCTGACCTCTCCCAGGTTGGCTTTCTCTCCCAAGCCCTGTGGTGAAATCATCCCTTTGTTCCTCCCAGGAGAGCATCACTCACTCTCTTCCCCCCCCCACCTCCTTCTTACCTTCCAGATGACTCCCAAACCTTTCGTGTCCAAGTAAGGCAAGTGGAAGATTACCCTGTGGATATCTACTACCTGATGGACCTGTCTAACTCCATGAAGGATGATCTGAGGAACATCCAGAACCTGGGCACTAAGCTGGCCAGTGAGATGAGGAAGCTCACCAGCAACCTCCGCATCGGCTTCGGGGCCTTCGTGGACAAGCCCATTTCACCCTACATGTACATCTCACCTCCACAAGCCATCACCAACCCTTGCTATGAGTAAGTGCCAGGCTGAGGAAGTCCCTGTGGAGGCCAGGAGTTGATGGGATATGGGTGGAAGGTGGTTAGGAAGGCACCTAAATGGGTTTTAGGAGGATGTGGGTAGGCAGGGAGAGTGTGGAGGCTTCTTCTCAGGAAGGTTCCAAACCCACTTGGACACATTCCTGTGCCCCCTGAGACCTGCTTTAGCTGGAGCAGCTCTGTAGGGCCCTTCCAACCCCCTCCCAGGCTGGGATTCTCTAAACTAAAAGGATCAGTGTGACTGAGAAGCTCTTAGAGTGTCACAGCATTTCTTTCAGGAGAGGGGTTGAGGCTCAAAGAAAGAAACCCCTGAACATCCCAGCAGGATGGAGGCTGAGCCCAGTTCTCTCTAGAACATGTGATTCCTTCCTAAAGGGTCTTGCACCAGCTCCTTGGGCTCTTGGGGTGGTTGAGTATGCCCAAGGGCTACCAAGATGATAGAGTGGAGCATCTGCCTTGTGCTGAAAGGCTGAGGGAGCTGGGGCTCTGGAGCTTGGACAAGAGGAGCCTGAGGGGTGAGCTCATTCATGTTCCAAATGCATCAAGGGTGGGTGTGAGGAGGCTGGAGCCAGGCTGTGCTCAGGGATGGCCAATGATGGGACAAGGGGCAATGGGGACAAGCTGGAACAGAAGAGGTTCCAAAGCAACATAAGGAATAATTTATTCAGTGTGAGGGTGAGGGAGCACTGGCAGGGGCTGCCCAGATGGGCTGTGGAGGCTCCTTCTCTAGAGCCATCCCAACCCCAGCTGGATGAGTCCCTGTGTGCTCTGCTCTAGGTGCTGCAGCTCTGGCAGGGGGGTTGCACTGGATGAGCTTTGAGATCCCTTCCAACCCTTGAGATGCTGTGATAGCTGCATCCTGGGCAGGACCACGGGATGGCTACAGGAGAGGAGTAAGAATTAGAGGAGCCCTGTGAATCTCATACCCTGATTCTTCCCCTCACCTAGGATTGGGGAGACCTGCCTGCCCATGTTTGGCTACAAGCACGTGCTGTCCCTGACGGATGAGGTGACCCGTTTCAACGAGGAGGTGCAGAAGCAGAGCGTGTCCCGCAACCGCGATGCGCCCGAGGGCGGCTTCGATGCCATCATCCAGGCTACAGTGTGTGATGTAAGGGACTGGGGCTGTCACCTTGGGGCTTCTGATAGGCAACAAATGAAACATGAGCCATCAATATGGCCAAGAAGGACTGGGACTGTTCTGGGAGGCATCCAGAAGAGTGTGGGCAGCAGCTTGAGGGAGCTTCTGCTCCCCCTCTGCTCTACCACATCTGCTGAGGCCTCATCTGGGGTCCTGAGGCCAGTTGTGGGCTCCCCAGCTGCAGAGGGACAGGGAAGTGCTGCAGAGAGGCCAGCACAGGGCCAGCAAGATGCTCAGGGCACTGGAGCATGTTCCTGCTGAGGAAAGGCTGTGGGCCCTGGGGCTGTTGAGTCTGGAGGAGACTGAGGGAGGTCTCATCAATACTTAGGGTGGGTGTCAGGAGGATGGGGTGACACTGTGTTATGTGGTGGTCAGTGACAGGACAAGGGGTGATGGACATAAGCTGGGACACAAAAGGTTCCACTGGCACAGGAGGAGAAACTCCTTTGGTGCTGAGGCGCGGGAGTCCTGGCTCAAGCTGCCCAGGGAGGGTGTGGAGGCTCCTTCTCAGGAGGTTCCCAACCCCACCTGGACATGTTCCTTTGCCCCCTGAGCCAGGGGAACCTGCTTCAGCAGGGGCTTGGGCTGGAGAAGCTCTGCAGGGCCCTTCCCACCCCCACCATGGTGGGATGCTGTGATCAGGCTGAGCCTGGTGGGTTGAAAGAGGCCACTCAACCTCACCAGGACAGGACCATGAGCCCTGTGAAGCTGCTGCGGGGCTCAGATCTGGAGAGGATGAACAGTCAGCTACAACATTTCTAGAGCAATAGCCTCAGCAAGGGAACAACAGGGCTGCTCTTACATGGTCCTGGGAGGAGAGAGGAGCAAAGCAGGTGCCTGATAATGATTCCTCCAGTCATGAACCACTTTGATTAGCAAGTTAAAAGCTGTCTTTCACCTGGCCAAGCAGCCCATGGCCTCCTGCGTTGCTTTACAGCCCACACACCCCTCCCAACACTTCCCTGGGAGATCAACTGCTCTCACTTCCCTCTGCAGGGACAGATTGGTCCCTGTGACCAAGCCATGACTTGGGATGGTGGCATTTAGGGCTGTCCTTGGCAGGTGCTACCAAGTAACTGTGAGCTGCTTTTTGCTACAGGAGAAGATTGGCTGGAGGAATGATGCTTCCCACCTGCTGGTCTTCACCACAGATGCCAAGACCCACATTGCACTGGATGGCAGGCTGGCTGGCATTGTGCAACCCAATGATGCCCAGTGCCACATTGACAAGGATAATTTCTACTCTGCTTCCACCACACTGGTAAATCCTCACTCCCTGCTTGGGGCCGTGGAGCACAGAGCTCCTGTGGAGGGTCTCTATGAGAGGGGAAAGGTGATCCAGTTGTGGTTGGGAGGCCATGATGGCGAGCAGAGTGGTTGAAGGTAGATGTTCCCAGGCTATAGTGTCTCCTCTTCCCCAGGATTATCCCTCTCTGGGCTTGATGACTGAGAAACTCTCACAGAAGAACATCAACTTGATCTTTGCTGTGACAGATACAGTTGTTGGCCTCTACCAGGTAACATCCTTGGAGGGCTGGTGGGTCCCAAGGAGCACCTTCTGCAGCTGGCCATGGATGATGGGACATAGCTTGGTGGTCTCCTGTCTTACCAAAGCTTCTTGAGAAGCTCCTCTGTGCTTGGACAGGGTTTGGCCCAGCCATGACACATCCACCCATCACAAACAGACTGTGCTTATCCTATTTCTCCAGAACTACAGCGAGCTGATCCCAGGCACAACCGTGGGCACCTTGTCCAGAGACTCCAGCAATGTCCTGCAGCTCATTGTGGACTCTTATGGGGTGAGTGTGCAATGTGATGGGGCCCCACAATAGCTCTCTCTCTCCCCAAATAGCCATTGCTTCACAGTACAAACAACCCACAGAGATTTGGCAGCTCCTCCAGCCCTGAACATCTCCCTAGAGCAGCTGTGAGCATCTGCCTCCACCTCCACTTGCAGGGAACTCAGGGAAGGGAGATCCCTGTGTTCACTGCTTGCCCCTTCCCATCATCAAAGGCATTTCCCTGTAGGGAAGGACATTAACCAAGTCCTGAGAAAAACTCAGGGCACTTGGCTCCTTTCCTGTATGTGTGTGGGAGCACTGTGAGGCTTGGAGGGACCCCTCCCCAGAGCTGAACCCTCCCAGCTTGTGCTGTCATCTTCAGCACTCAGAGAACTGTTTGGATTGGAAAAGCCCTTTAAGTTCATGGAGTCTCAGCCCTGTCCTCACCTTGCCCAGCCCAGCACTGACCCCTGGCCCTCAGCACCTCAGCTCCACAGCTTTGGGATCCCTCCAGGGCTGAGCACTGCCCCAGCTCCCTGGGCAGCCTGGCACAGGGGCTGACACCCCTCTCAGGGAAACAGTTCTGCCTCAGCTCCAACCTCACCCTCCCCCGGGGCAACTTGAGGCTGTTTCCTCTCATCTTGTGACTTTGGAGCAAAGACTTGGGGCCAACCCCTCCTCCCCTCAGCCTCCCCTCAGGGAGCTGCACAGAGTGCTCCTGGCTCCCCTCAGCCTCCTCCAGGCTCAACACCCCCATTCCCTCAGCTGCTTCTCATCAGATTTGTTCTCCAGCCTCTTCCCCAGCCCCTTCCCTATCTCTGGCCACGCTGCAGCCCCTCAGTGTCCCTGTGGCAGTGATTGAGGAGCCCAACACTGAACACAGCCCTGGAGCTGCAGCCTCCCCAGTGCCCAGCACAGGGGACAATCCCAGCCCTACTCCTGCCCCTCTGCCCCAGCCTGGAGCATTGCCTGGACTTGTGGAAACCCAAGGGCAGGCTCCAGCACTTGACTATATTAAAACCTCATCCTCACTCCTCTCTTCTTCCCTAGAAAATCCGCTCCAAGGTGGAGCTGGAGGTGCGGGATCTCCCTGAAGAGCTCTCCCTGGCCTTCAACGCCACTTGCCTCAACGATGAGGTGATCCCTGGCCTCAAATCTTGCGTGGGGCTCAAGATTGGGGACACGGTGAGGATGCTCTGCTACTCTTGTACTCGTTTCTCAGCTGGCCTCAAATGTTTGTTGCCTGACTTGTTGCTGTTGAATCACACAATGCCACCACGGGAAGGGTTGGAAGGGCACTGCAGGGCACTCATCCAGCTTCACTCTTCCTGCTTAAAGCAGGTTCCTCTCAGTCGGGGGCACAGGAATGTGTGCAGAGGAGGTTGGGAATTTCCTAAGGAGGCTCCACACCCTCCCTGAGCAGCTTGGGTCAGGGTTCCCTCACCCTACAGTAGTTTTTTCCTTAGGATTAAGTGGAGGACCACTTAAGAGCAGCACCTAGAGCAGGGCACACAGGGACTCATCCAGCTGGGGTTGGGATGTCTCCAGAGAAGGAGCCTCCACAGCCCATCTGGGCAGCCCCTGCCAGTTCTCCCTCACCTCAACAGGGAAGAGGTTTGTCCTTCTATCTCTTTGGAACCTCTTCTGTTTCAGCTTGTCCCCATTGCCCCTTGTCCTATCATTGGCCATCCCTGAGCACAGCCTGGCTCCAGCCTCCTCACACCCACCCTTGATGCATTTGGAACATGAATGAGCTCACCCCTCAGGCTCCTCTTGTCCAAGCTGCAGAGCCCCAGCTCCCTCAGCCTTTCAGCACAAGGCAGATGCTCCACTCCATCACCTTGGTAGCCCTGAGGAGATACCAGTTGCTTTAGGGCTTGTCCTGTGCACCATCCCCAGCTCTGGCTTGCTCAGCTGTGGCTTTCTCTGGAGCAGCCAGAGGCTGAAGGGATTCCAGGCATGATGATTCCCTTTTTGGCAGTTGATGTCACCTTGTGTGCCAGGGTAATAGGTCAGAGGGTTAAAAGCAGAGCTCAGTCCCTGCTTAGGCTCAGGGGGACTGATGGGCATTGAGGGAAACCACTGGGGTGCAAAGGGCAGGGAATAGCTGGACCCCACTCAAATCACAGCCCCAGGCACATCACTCTTCCTGGGCAGCCTGGGTCAGGATTCCCTCACCCTACAATAGTTTTTCCTTAGGATGAAGTGGAACTCTTTGTGTTCCAGCTTTTATCCATTCTTCCTTCTCCTGTTACTTGAGACAGCAGGAAAAAAGTGCTGCCTCATCCTCCTGACAAACAGGTTTTAAGCCCTTGTGAGTGTTAATGGGATCCCCCCTCAGCCTTCTCTTCTCCAAGCTGAACAGCCCCTGGTCCTACAGCCTTTCCTCCTCTGGAAGATGTTTACAGATGATGGTTTTAGTCCCCATTTACACATTTGGGATGCTAAATGCCATCTATGTTAAGACCAGATCCCTTCAACATAGCGCTGGTGGTTCTGACACTCAAACCCATCCCTTTTCCCCTCCACCTCCAGGTGAGCTTCAGCATCGAGGCCAAAGTCCGAGGCTGCCCTGAGGAGAGGCAAAAATCCTTCACCATCAAACCTGTGGGTTTTAAGGACAGCCTGAAGGTTCTGGTGAACTTTGAGTGTGACTGTTCCTGCCAGAGCCACGCCGAAGCTTCCAGCCCGTCGTGCAGCCAAGGCAACGGCACGTTGGAGTGCGGCGTGTGCCGCTGCAACCCCGGGCGTTTGGGCTCACACTGTGAGTGTTCTGAAGAAGAATACAACCCTTCCCAACAAGATAACTGTAGCCCAGGGCCTGGGCAAGCCGTGTGTAGCCAACGTGGAGAGTGTATGTGTGGGCAGTGCGTGTGTCACAGCAGCGACTTCGGGAAGGTGACGGGGAAGTACTGCGAGTGCGACGACTTCTCCTGCGTCCGCTTCAAGGGGCAGATGTGCTCAGGTGAGTGTTGGCCTTGTAAAGGGGAGGCAGCTCAAGGGCTTTTTGGACTGCTTCAGGGATGACGGGAAGCAACAGAATCTTAAGGGTTGGAAGGGATCTCAAAGCTCAGCCAGTGCAATCCTCCCTGCCAGAGCAGCAGCACCTAGAGCAGCACCCAAACTCATCCAGCTGGGTTTGGGATGTCTCCAGAGAGAGAGAATCCACTGAGCAGCCCCTGCCAATGCTCCCTCACCTCAACAGGGAACCAATTCCTTCTTCTCTTTCTTTGGAACCTCTTCTGTTGCAGCTTGTGCCCGTTGCCCCTTGTCCTACCACTCACAACCCCACCACTCAGTGATTGTGTGATAACCAGGGCAAGACGAGCATTAAAGCTTCCAGTGGTTACCAGCTCCATGAACATGCCCATCCCTGGAAATCCAGGCTCACACCCACAAAGTCACAGAATCACAAGGGTTAGAAGGGACCTGGAAAGCTCATCCAGTGCAACCCCCCTGCCAGAGCAGCAGCACCTAGAGCAGGGCACACAGGGACTCATCCAGCTGGGGTTGGGATGTCTCCAGAGAAGGAGCCTCCACAGCCCATCTGGGCAGCCCCTGCCAGTGCTCCCTCACCTCAACAGGGAAGAGGTTTGTCCTTGTATCTCTTTGGAACC
>WBNH01003121.1:68845-129303 GCA_013401255.1 Urocolius indicus | reverse complement strand
CGGGGCGGGGCGTGACGCGAGTTCCGGTTCCGGCCGGGCGTTGGGGGGGTGGCGGTGGGTGCTGCGGGGCCGCCGCCTGCTGCCTCGCTCCGGCCTGCGCCGCGCCGCGCCGCTTCCCGCACAGGTCCCCGCGCCACGCCACGCCCCGCCCCGCACCGCGCAAACGGGGAGGGAAAGGGAAAGGGGAGAGGGGGGGGAGTTGCGTCCCGCAGCGCATCCCCGGGGGCCGCCGGGCCGCTGCTCCCTGCTCCCGCTTCACACCCCCGGGAGGGGAGGGTCGGGGTCACGGGCCTGGAGTGCGCGGCAGCAGGCAGCTCCCCGTGCCCCGCGGCACACCCGCCGTCTGGGGAGGGCGGATCGCGCCCAGGTGCCGGCGGCGGCCTAATGGCGCTGTCGGGTACGTGGGGTCTGCACAGCGCGGAGCGGGAGGATGCGCGTGGCCCGTCCCGCCTCACGCCGTGCGACCGCAGCGCCTGCTGTGCCTTAACACGGGAAAAGATTTTGTCGGCTTGGAGGTAACGAAATGCCCAGGGAGGTGGGGGAGTCCCCATCCCTGCAGCTATTGCAGAGCCGTGGAGCTGAGGTGCTGAGGGCCGTGGGTTAGTGGTGGGCTGGGCAGGGTGAGGGGAGGGCTTGGACTCCAGGAGCTTAAAGGGCTTTTCTAACCAAAATGATTCTGTGATTCTATGTTTTATGCTATATTATCATAACCTATAAATACAGACTAGAAATGAACGTGGATCACGTGTAAGTTTGAGAAGTTGATTCATTACCAGCCTTTAAAATGCATAAAGTAATTGATGTACCAGGAAAGCTGGCCCCTGTGTGGCATCGAAGGGCCCAGTGCTTGGAGGGAGACCTACCTACCTGACAGGTTTAATCTCAGAGACAACTTGCTTCTTGGTGAATTGCATGGAAAGCAGTGTCGATCTGATGCTGTTCAATGTTATTGTCAGTGGATGCAAGAAGGAAGATTGCTATATATATATTTTTTTTTATATATACATACACACACACTTCCCCCTGAAGCTGTCCTCCCCAAGGCCTGGGGAGACCAGTGTCTGATGCAGAAACTTGTGGTAACTATTTCAAGTAAGCCTTAAAAAGCCTTGATGATATTTTTAAAGCGAGAGTTCATTCAAGTACACTTTAACAGTGCCTGAGCAAGACATGAAAGGTGCCAGCTGTGCAGCCAGGTAGTGTCCTGAAAAGCAACTACCCTGGAAAAGAGCTTCTGTTAAAGAGCAGGAAGATGTGTGGTTTGGTTTGTGGCTGTGGAGGCTAGAACAGGGATATGGCTCACAGTTTTTGATGTTTTTATTGAAAAGAGGGACAACATGCAGTTGCAGTGAAGACATTTGACAGTCACTCTTACTCAGGATCAGTGTGTTTATTTAATCCAAAACTGATAAATAGATTTAACTATAATTCCTCAATATATGACTTTAGTAGGAGGAGAATACAGGAGTCCTTTAACTTCTGAAGACTTGCTGATTGGAAGCTAAAGCTGTAAATGAGAAATAAAGCACATTTGTAAAAATCAGGATGACATGATAAGAATGGGCTCCGTAGCTCTCCAGAAAGTTGAGGGGCCACTGTGGAAGATCATAAGAGGTTCCAAAGAAACACAAGGGAAAATTTCTTCACTGAGAAGGTGAGAGAGCACTGGCACAGGCTGCCCAGACGGGTTGTGGAGTCTCCTTCTCTGGAGACATTCCAAGCCCACCTGGATGAGTTCCTGCGTGACCTACTCTAGGTAGCCCTGCTCTGGCAAGGGGGTTGGACTGGATGATCTCTAAAGGTCCCCTCCAACCCTTAAGATTCTGTGATCTGTTTTAATTATTCTGAGCTGCCAGATCAATACATCTTCTGTAAGTGTTGTATCACAGCTGGCAGCCAAAAAAAAAAACCCACCCTGGGAAGCCCCAGATGCCTGCTGGGTTTGGAACCACCCGTTTGTGATGCGGTGACCATCCCAAGTGATTAGATCTGGTCGTAGTGGGGAAGCAGCTGGGAAACCGGATGGCCTGTCACAGGTGGGAAACTGGAACAGATTGCAGTTCCTTATGGCTTTATATTTTAGAGGTCTTGCAAACTGATGAGACCTGTGTTTTGAAGAATCTCTTTTGTCTCCTAATTGATTATTCACAGCAAACACAACATTTTTATTGTCCATCTTAACTAAATCTGTCCTGAAAATCTGAACAGTAAGAATCTAACTTCTGTCCTCTTTCTCAGTCTTAAACAGACATGGGAACGGACAGAAAAATCACCCAATCTCAGCAACTAGTAGTGTTGGGGTAGGGCTTCCTAAAATGTTGATGCTGAAATGCCTGAAAGTAGAAGCTGCAGAAATTTGCATATTTTTGAAAACATTTAGAAGCTGTCAAAAGATTTGGTCTCCCTTCCATTTTCTCTGTGCAGCTCTGCTGGGTAGTTACACTTAATGTGGGCAGAAATCTTGTTGTAGATGAGGTTATGCTGGAAGGTATTAGTCATGTTACAGTGACAAAAGAACCTCTTTGCTGACAGAGCCATGCCACCCAGTGGAAATGCAGCAGAGCCCATGGCATCTAGAATGCATTTTTTTTTTCTTTTTCTGTGTTTGAGAGATGATCTTGGAGACGGGAACTAAATCTGGCACATCAAGTGTTGGAAAAATGTCATGCAACTCAAAAATAAAACATCAGAGAGCGGTTGATGCTTCGTTTTGGATGGCTGCAGTAAAAGGAACAAAAAAGTGGTTTGGACAGCTCTTTCTAATGAGGATCCCTAAGGACTGGTGATGGGTAAAAGCCAGGAAAGGCAAGAGCACAAGGAAAAATGTTATGGCATCCATCAGTTCTGGTTGGGCTGGGTGTGATCGGAGGGGCTGTAGTGCTTGAAGTGCTGCGGGGCTGTTGTGTTGTGGAAGCTGCTCGGTGGGACGGATTTAGCACACGCAGCACCGCGCACATTGAAACGGGGTTTTCACAGGCCTGTCTGAAACACACCAGTTGGTCTTGAGCTCTGTTGGTGGAAGCAGCTTGCCAGTACCATCTCAGAAGAGAGCTTCCCAACCTTTCTTGTCTTGCCTGCCTGCTGTTGATATTCGGGAGCAGCTCGTGGGTGTCCAGGAGGACTTGGACTGTGGGTCTGAAGATAGTGCCGTGCGCAGTTTCTGGGTGGGCACAGAGGGAGTCCTTCACGTCCTCTCATCGCTCTCCAGGATACAGGATGAGAGATATTCTGCTCCTAGATGCCTTTTTTTATTTTTTTTTTACAGATACGTGTTATATCTCTTTTTTTTCCCCTGGCTTTAGTATCACACTTCTGGCCATTTGTGCTCTCAGGGGTGGCTGAGCAGCAGTGCCCTGAGAAGCCGTTCCGGAACAAGCTCTGCACTGCTGAAAAGGAGGGAGGGTGTTTCCAGGGACAGCAGCCTTCACAAAACAAAGGAAATCTTATCTTGCAGCTCAGTAGATGTGAACAGGACTTCAAGTTGAAGGTTGCCCATTCTGTGGTCTTTCTACTCCCTGCCAAATTAGTGCAACTCCCGAATGCACCTTCTTCCGCTCACTTTTCTTCCCCCCAACTCCAGGAAAAATTAACTCGAAGTAGAGTTTAAATGTGGTAGAAGGGGTGTCAGTTAACAAACCTTCTTTACTCTGCTTGTGTCCATGCTTGTGCAGCGCTCTTCTAGGAGAGCTTGAAGAGAAAATGAGAGTCCATTTGGCCATTCTGTTGGCCCTCAAAAATCTGGTCAGTGCACCATTTGGTACATTCCTCTAAAATCTTGAGCCCACATGTTACCAGTGGGGACTTGAAAATGGAGTTCCTTGGAGGTCTTCTGTCTGGCAGTGTCTCTGAGTCTAATCTGTGAGCGTGTAAATGCCTTTGGCAATACTTTTACAAATAGAATCGGCATTTCTGTAAGGTTTTGATTGAAATTCTTTTTACTAGCATCAAACAACTTGATCAGAGATTCTAGATTTAAGTACAAATTTAGCCTGTCTGTTGTCTGAATGTTTCTAAGGGCAATTTCACCTTCTTTTGGCTTACATGAAGGTGGCAATGCCCAGATTGAATGTATGTGTTCAAAACCACCCCTGAAGTAGGCCATCCCGTCTGCAAGAGGATCCTTGACATGCTTGGCACTGGCTCAGTTATGCTACATGTTGCCAACAAATGTTGCTCTTGTCTGCTTGCCAAAGTAAAAAAGCCTCTAAATCTCATTATAAGCTATGCCTAACAACACTTCTTTTTTTCTCACACAAGTTGGGCAGCAGAATTGTTTCCTTGATTTTCATGGCACAGAAATATTTGGAAGTTGCCTGCTGACAAATATTAGGGATATTTGTTGATATTTTGTAAGCAGGCCTGTTTCCACTGTATCCATCCACTACTTGGCCTTCAATTTACCACTCTCCATCACTTTTGTAGCCAGATCATGGGATTTTCTTCTGAGTTCTCCTTTAGCTCAACCTCCTCTCTTCCTTTTTCCCTTGCAGCATGTGCTCTAACTTCTTCTGAGGTCTTTTCCCAGTCCCTTGTAGATCTATTTCTCAGTTGATCCTATCTCATCTCTCCATCTGCCTGTAGAAAGGATGAGTCTCTTGACCTGTTTTGGTGTTGCTTTTTGCTATCCTGTCTTTTTCACTTGGTTTTTTTTGCTTATGGATACATTTACATGCCCACTTATGTAAAAAGTTATTTTTGTACTTGTGTCTATATTAGTGTTTGATTTCCTGTATTTTGTGGGTTATATGGAATAGCTTTTGTGTCCATGTAGGTAAACTGAGCTTCAGTGCCACTAAAATGCTCCTATCAACTTCTGATCGTTATTGAGCGTGGTTCGTGGCAAAAACTAATGAACTCTTCCAGCATAAGAGGCATCTGTTGAAGGGAAATGGAACTTTTTCTGGTATAAACAGCTGAGCTGTTAACAATAGGACCAGAAACCACTCTTTCCTGATGCAGTTCAGTACTTTTCTCAACTTTCATCAGGCAGTCATTGCTGTGAACTGTGGACCTAACCTGATACAAAGATTTGGGCACCTGAACTCTTTTAAAGGAACTACTGCTAGTTTAGGCTAACGTTGGAGTTTTAATAAACCTTTGGATGCCAGCAGTCAGGGACTGATTTCCACCAGGGTGAGAATTGTGTAGATACAAATTTCTTGAAAGGTTGATTCCGATTGTTAAGTGTTTAACAAAATGTTGATTGAAATTATTAGGTGTAACTTGAAGTTCACTGTGTTTCCACAGGGCTCTGGGTTGCTCGGTGTGGTCATAAATAACTTGGGAAATGAGATGAGCAACGTCTTATTGAGATGAAGCCATTCAGGAAAGTAAGGGTTAGGTAGTAAAATGGCTCATGTAATTCAATATCAATAAATCTAATGTAACTCAGAGTAGATAAATGTAGAGTGGTGCATATAATTTCATACATAAAATGATGAGCTGACCCTTAATGCTGAGGAATGAAATATTGCCATCAAAATGTCAGTTCCATAGTGCTCAAAAAGCAAATGAAACATTAAAAAATGGCAGGAAGGAAACAGAAGACAAACCAGAACACGGTGATGAAGCTGTATAAATCAGTGGTTATCCCACGTCTCGGATCCTGTGTGTCTCTGTTGTCATTCGTCTCAAAACATGTGAAAGAATTGGAAAAGACTCAAAGAGAGGCAGTGAGAATAATCAAAGGTATGGAGTAGCTGCTGCACAAGGGTCAATGAAATAGGCTCCAGCTCAGCCCGGGGAAGGAGCAGCTAAAGGAAAAGGGTAAAATTCTGTAGGATAATGAGCAGCATGAGCAGGGTGGATCAGAATAGACTCTCTTGATTTCCTCAGCTGCAAGAATAAAGGAGCAGCAGCTGAAACTAGTAAGATCCAGGTTTAGAACACAAAAAGAAGGTGCTGTTTTGTGTAGCAAACAGCAGCCCTGTGGAATTCCTTGCCTGTGGATGTTGTATTTGCAAGCAGGGAAGCTAGACCTGTTGGTGAAAAAGAAATGATTGGAGAGTCACTGTCTGTGGAAACTGCCTACAACTTGGGAAGTCTTTGAGCTTGGAGTCACCAGGGTATTCGGCCAAAGATACAAAGGGATGCTGAGCTAAAATGGCCCCTTGTTCTGGTGCAGTACTGTCCTAAGGTTAGGAAGTTGTGTAGATGGTAATAAACTGACAATACAATTTCAGAGAAGTTTATATGTATACACCTATTATTTGCATTATGTGATTTATCATCTAATGGAGCTTCTAAACCTATTTGTCACAGACTCACTGTACAAACCTCTGTCCCTGAGAGCAATCTCTGTGCTCAAAGTCAGGTCTTCAACGTCAACAAGCTAAAAATCAAGGATTGTTTTTAGTGGGAGTCAACTTGCTACTAGTATCTGTACTTGTATTTTGTATTTTTCCTCCTCTTAACGTTCCTCTTTATCTCCTACAGTCTCCCCCACAACCTTCTGGTTGCACTGGGCCACATCCACCTATTTCATCAGCTCTTGGTCACCTTTTGAACAATTTTTCCCCTCTAGTCAGTTTTTGCAAGCAGTCAAACTGAATATAGCTTCAGCTGCCCTTTGGATGGCTGATAAAGGATTGACAAAGCCAGTCACCCTTCACTGTGCTGAAGGTCTGCAAAGCTCCAAGTGCAGTAGGTGCCTTCATGAGAGGACAGCACGTGTCTCATGCCCCTGATGTTCAGTACTGCTTGCAGGTACGGAGAGGTCAGGAGTTAGGAATGTGTTGGTGCCAACTTTGCAACATCTGCCTTCAGTTCAGCATAGCTACTGCAGTCGGTGAACACAACAGGGACGTCCACCACCTTTGGTATATCCTGGAGTAATTGGAGGCTAAAGCATCAGCAAACCACAGCTCTTTTATCTCTGACAATAAGCTCTGCGTGGGGATTGAATCACGTTTTGCTTTAGGTGTGATAACTTCACCTGTGAGCAGGCTGCCGCACCTCTTTGGAATCCCAGAACACCTCCCAGGCACCCTGTTTGGGTAGGCTGCCTCCTCCCTTGCAGGACTTGAAATATTTTTTCCTTAGTGTAATGTGACCCAGTTACATTGTGTTGTCCCTGTCTGGGATGAGACGAGTAGAGACCGTTTCCTTCTCATGTGAGCCTTAACAAGAGGAAAGCGTTTGGGTAGCGTGTATCTCTGTGAGCCAGAGTGGCTAAAACAGAGGTGCTGGCACTTCAACATTTACTGTGGTTAGAACGAGACAAATGTAGAGTTTGTCTCATGAACTCTTACTTGAAATACTTAATAATTTCAACAAATTTCACTTTATCTTACCTTACTTTTCAGCAAAATGTCTGGAACTGATGATTTTTCGGTAAGTAACAGTTTTTCTTTCCTGAAGATCAGCCAGTTGTGTTACTTCATTCTAAAAGTTGATGTACTTTTGAGAAGGGAGATTGCAACTGAGAGGGGATTTCCTCTGTATTGCAGTCGTGGTGGTTTCCTTTTGAATGGATGTAGCAATCTGTGGACCAAAATAAGCAGCTGATAGGTGCCTTGTGGGTTCTCTTCTGCTGCAGTCTTGACAGAGGAGTTGTGCTTTAATAGAGTCAGAACAGTTACAATGGAAACCTATGAAAATCTTTTTGGATTGTGCTGGTGAGGCTGCACCTCGAGGGCTGTGTTCAATTTTGAGTCCTCAGTACAGTACAGACGCTGAGGGACTGGAGTGTGTCCAGAGCTGAGCACCAGGGCTGGGGAAGGGGCTGGAGCACAAGTGTGATGGGGAGCAGCTGAGGGAATGGGGGTGTTCAGCCTGGAGAAGAGGAGGCTGAGGGGAGACAGGAGCACTCTCTGAACTCCCTGACAGGAGGCTGTGGTGAGGTGGGGATTGGTCTCTTCTCCCAAGTAATGGGTGACAGGACAAGAGAAAACAGCATCAGGTTGTTGACCAGGGAGGTTTAAATTGGAGCTGAGGAAGAGCTTTTTCCCTGAGAGGGTTGTCAGCCCCTGTGCCAGGCTGCCCAGGGAGGTGGGGGAGTCCCCATCCCTGGAGCTATTGCAGAGCTGTGGAGCTGAGGTGCTGAGGGCCATGGGTTAGTGTTGGGCTGGGCAGGGTGAGGGGAGGGCTTGGACTCCATGAGCCTAAAGAGCTTTTCCAACCAAAATGATTCAGTGAGTCTATGAAATTGCTTATTGCTGTGGGTGGTAGGTCGCATTTTCTCTTTGGTTACCTAAGTGCAGCATGGCAGAATGCCTCTTCTACCTTAACGATAGCAGCTCCATGATAATGAATGTCATGGTCTCTGTGCAGCTACAGAGACTCCGCTCTTCTCCTCCCGTTTTGGCAACTGAAACCCTCACACGTAGCGGGTGACTGTCTGCGAGTAGCGACCCCGGTAGGCGCTTTACCTTCTCACTGCTGCTTTGTCTTTTAGTTGGCAGATGCTTTACCAGATCAGTCACCTGCTAAAACCTCCAAAGTGAGCAGCAGCAAACCCGGCCCGCAGCCCGGCCAGGCGCCGCAGGCCTGGCCCACCTCTAGCCCCTGGAACAGCGCCGGCGCCCCTCCTGCCGGGCCGCCCAGCACCTCGGCCTCCAGCGTGCCCTTCGGGCCTCCTCCCGCCGCCATGTATCCTTCAATGCCCCCCGGACCGCCTGCTCCATTTCCTCCTCCTCCTACCGGACCCTCTTGCCCTCCTCCCGGTGGCCCGTATCCACCCCCGGCTGTGCCGGGTCCCGTCCCGCCAGGCCAGTATCCTCCACCAAATATGCCCTTTCCAGAGCTTCCAAGACCTTACGGTGGTCCGACAGAGCCGGCTGCGCCTCCTGCTCCCGTTGGGCCGTGGGGATCCATGCCCTCTGGAGCATGGGGACCGACAATAGGAGGGCAGTATCCTGCACCTAGCATGCCGTATCCACCCCCGGGGCCGTATTCTGCTCCTACCCAGACTCCGGGGGCTGCGCCGACAGTACCTTGGGGTACGGTCCCACCTGGAACGTGGGGACCTTCACCGCCCGGCCCGTTTCCTCCACCCACAGGATCCTATCCAGCTCCAGGACTATATCCTACGCCCCCTAATCCTTTTCAAGTGCCATCTGGTCCTGCTGGTGCTCCGTCAATGCCTGGTGGCCCCCATGTGAGTATTTGATGTTGGTCTTGGGTTTCTCTAACACGTTACATGTTTGAAGCACGGAAATTTCAGCAGGGTAAGACATGTTAGTGCGGGTAAAGAGTTCCTGTAGCCAGAGGCATAGCCAGCTTCTGCTGAAATGCTTCATTAAATATCCTAGGACAGGGAAGTTCTGTCAAGTTGGTGTTTGGGAGTTGGGCTGGATGATCTCTAGATGTCCCTTCCAACCTCTACCATTCTGTGTTTAAGCACCTACCGCTGCTTAGAAAGCCTCCCAAAGGCCAGGAAGGGGGGAAAGGCCTGGGAGTGATTTCTGAAAGAACAAATATTCTCATCTCTAATCCCCAGAGATTGCTTCTAGGGCACGTAGGGAGGGAATAAAGAATTCCAAGGATGACTTTGGGTTTAATTAAGAATTGTTGTAACTGCGAATGAAATCGCTTTGTGAAAAGCCTGTACTGACCATGACTTATTGTCTCTTGCAGCCTTACCGTTGAATACATTCTGGGCAACAAAATACTGTAGCTTTCCACCTTCATCCACTACTTACAGAGATTTTTTACAGTTTTTGTTTCAGTAATGGTCAGGGCTATGAAGAATGACTTGCCTCTTGTATGCACAGTTGAGGCATGAAGGAGCAGTTTGCATAAACTGACCTTGCTCGTCTACTGGTGTGAACTGTTTGGTTTTAACAAAATGAATGACAAGGAGCAGAAATAAAACTTAACATCTGTGATCCTCACCTTGGGAAGCGTTCCTCGGAGAGAAAAAAAAGTAAAAAAGCAAGTTGCCAAGTACAGATGATAAATAATTCTCAAGTTTCCATGAGTCTGAAGTCTTGCTGCCGGCCTCGTGCTGGTCACTGGAAGGATGGACAGTCACCTTGTGTCTGTTTTTTCCGGGTTATTCTAAAATGTCAATAAAAAGTGTTTCAAGATAACTTTTTTTTTTTTTCCGGTCAAGAAATGAGATTTCTGAACGTGCTACAGTAATATTCAAACGAAAGAGACAAGAGTGGGTGAACTTGAAGGTTTTCTCAGCATTTTGTATATACTCAAAACCCCAATTGCTCGGTCTGGGACTATGGAAGAGGAGAAAAAGAGAGAGAGAGAGGGAGAGATTGAAACGCTCGGGCTGACCTGTCAGCACACTGCTGGTGTTCACAAACAGGCATCTGTGTGCAAGTGAAATAACCTGGACGTGCAGTTAACTTTGAATCAAACCAACGTGAGTTTTTAGTGCATGCAAGTGAGGACGTCATTTTGCCAGTTCTCATTCTGTGGTGGTTGGAAGTTTGGCTTGGTCTGTGTAAAGAGAAACTGATTCCCACTTAGGTAAGGTACTTCCCTGTTTCTAACCTGGTTTCTAGTCGTTTGAAATTTGACTTTGCTGCTGCTTTGTGTAAACTCAGCAGACTTTTTTTTTTCCCCCCAGAGTCCCTGAAAACTGAACTTGAGCTTAAAAGATCAAACAAAAAAAACAAAACCCCCAACTTGATGGTTTCCTTCCTGGCAGTTTTTGACATGGCCTTTAGTTCTGTCAGCTACAAAGCTCCTTCGTGCCACGGCTGAGAGTGAGGAGGTGTCGTCACTGTTGTACTGGAGAGGAGTCCTATGTCCTCAGCTGGGTGTCTGCTTACCTCACTGAGCAAATATCCCTTGGGAGTCACTGAATGTCTAGAGGCCTGTGTGCTGCTGTGTAGCTGTCCTCCCTCTGAAGGGGCACTCACTGCCTTTCAGATTCTTGCCGTATGTGTGCAGAGAGCGTGCCAGAGGGTTGTGGCAATGCTACTTTAGCACCACCAAGACACACAGCCACGTGTGGGTGAGGAGTTCTGGCACTCTTTGTGGTACTTCATAGCCCAGGCTTGGACGTGGACAGTTGGTTTCATCCCCAGCTGGGATATCCTAACTTAGCCTCTGTAGGTAGAACTAGGAACAAATTTTGCTTAACATGGTAGCTCATTAGGGAGTCTTTTTTTTATTGTGTCCTGGAACTGTGAAAGCAAGTTCATTCCCTTTCAGTACCTTCTTGTGGCTTCCTGCATGCATGTGATGGACTTCTTAAAAACAAAGGGGGTGACCTGGTGGTGGTGCTTGTTAGTAGTCTTTAGCCTTTGTGGCAAAGCCCTGCAATGTTCTTGCAGAAGAAAGCAGTCAGTTTAAGCTGTGGCTGTTCAATGTCACGAGAGCTAATAGCAAGGTTATGTGTATTTGTTTGTTTGTTTGTTTTAGGAAGACAATACTGGAGCTGAACAAAAGTACTTTTAACATTTCAGCTTAACCTAACCTCCCTAACCCTAGAAATAAGAACCCAACGTACAAGTCTTCACTAACTCTAACCGAGCCCTGGTTACCTCCTTCCTCTCAACAGAGTTGGCTTAGGGCTTGGCAAGACTAACTAAAAATTAACCTAAGAGAACACTGACTGCATTTGCTCAAGTGCTTTTTTGATACCTGCGGCCTTAGACTATGAATCAATGTAACGAACCCCCCCACTTATTCCAAACGAATGGCTCGTGCAGCGGCTGGAAATCGCCCTGGCTGGATGTCTGTAGGGAATGGGAAGAGGTAGGACAGGAGAAAGCAGAAGTAGCAAGTAAGGATTTCTCTGTTTGTTTTGTTCTTGTTTTGTTTGGAAAGGGGATTTGTAAAAGTGACTAGACTTCTAGGTTCTTCCTGAAATAGGCAGGATTTGTTACTGGACCATTTAGGCTACAATTCAGTATCTATGGGGTGTTTTTCAATGTATATTCGTATTTCTTGAGGTCATGAAAACTTGTTTCATAACCCCTTTGTTTTTTGTGAGCAGAGTTCTTTTGCATAGCAGTGAAAAGGATATATACCTGTTAATCTATTGTGTAAAAAAACAAAACGAAACAAAGAAAAAAAAAAGAATCAAGTTGTCACTATATACCGTGTAGTAACTTTATCACATGTTCTGTCAAGTGTGAGCAACTTCTGGCCTGAAGCTTTTGCAATGGAATTCGTACATTTCTATGCAGCGTTTGAGTTCACTTGCTGAGGAGTTCGTTTTGACTTGTGCTTTTTGAGATCGCCATAACCGCATTTGTTTACAATATGAACTACAAGCAATCACGTCTTTTCGAAGTGTAGATGATCACCTGCTGCTGTTATTTTCTTTAGATGAAACAAATATTGCTGTATGATAGTGAGAAGCTATAAATACAGGATTTGATATTTTTTTGAAGATGCTGTCACTTTTGTATAAGATTAGACATTAAACGTATTTTCAAGACCGTCGTGTTCACTGGTTCTCAATTCCTGCTTTGGACATGCTTCTGTAGATTTTTTGCCTTGAATGAATCGTTTAAGAAACAAACCTAGGACCTCCTTGATTTGCAAAGACTGAATATAAAATCAGAATGACTTGTCTCCTGTGAGTGTTTTTCCTCTTCCTTTCCTGACCTTTCACAGCGTTGAGGCACGTTTAGTGCGGGGAGGGAGGGGAGGGGAGCACGTCAGCCTCGGGTTCAAAGGGCTTTCTGAATTGAGAGGGGAGGGAAAAAACATAGCTGATCATCCCTTCTCTAGAAGGAGAATGAGACTCGGGTTTTAGCTGTCAGGAGCACGGTGTGGATCTCTTCCTGACTGAGCATTTCCTCTGCTAAGCTTGACGCGTTGCATGTGGTAAGTGACCCGCAAGCCAGCATTCTTCTGTGCTTACCAGAGGGTTGATGGGATGGGGTGGGTAAGAGTGTTTGAGAAACTCTGGGGCTTGGCAGTGGTGTGAACTGCAAAGTTTGGGCATTGCTCATCATTACCTTCACATGCTTCCTGTATAGTGGCCTTCAGAGCGGTTTGTGCTGAGCAGTCAGTGCCTGTACCTTTGCCCACACCCTCACCCTTTCAGCAGGGTAAAAATGCAGTGGAAACAAAAAATGCTTGTCCACGTGAAGCCTTAGAAAACATGCTCTTGTTTGAGCACCACCTGCTCTCCTTGCATCTGTCAACTGAACAGTACCATGCACGGCCAATGCTGTGGCTTAACTGTTGAGCTGTGGGCTTGCCCACTCCTCTCGGGCCCTCAGACTGTCTCACAACTCTCGTGTTCGTGGAGGCAGAGGTGTGGGTGTGCTGACCCAGTTATGTTAATTACTGACTGCTTTGAAGGCCCAGAAAACTTCAAATGGATTTTTGGGTAGCATCTGACAAGTTAAAATTGTCTATGTGGTTCTTAGGGGAGTTTGGGAAAAGCTGTTCTGGGGTGCTGCAAAGAGGTATGTGTGTGTGTGGTTATATCCACAATGGAGGGTGTGTGACTTCGGGTCTGCTGTTGAGAAAGCAGACCCCAAGCTCTCTCCAGACACCTTCAGACCCATTTCTGTACACAGGCATTGACCAGCTTCTTCAAAACCACCTCCACACTGGCCAGAGAGTGGGTTGGTGAGAGGAAGGTTGTCCTTGGCCTCTGTGTAGTAAGAGCCCATGGGCCCAGGGCCAGGAGGTAGAGGGAGCAGATTGTCCTGGGCTCTGGTGAGACCCCTCTGCAGTGCTGCCTGCTGCTCTGGGTACCAATATAAGAAGGACAAGGAGCTGTTGGAACAAATCCAGAGGAGGCTACGAGGATGATCAGAAGACTGCAGCCCCTGTCTTACAGAGACAGGCTGAGAGACATGGGGATGTTGAGCCTGGAGAAGGCTCCAGGGAGACCTTACAGCAGCCACCAGACCCTAAAGGGCCTGAAAAAGTTAGGGAGGGACTTTTTACAAGGAGGTGTAGCAATAAGACAAAGGGGTAATGGCTTCAAACTGAAGGAAGGGAGATTTAGGTGAGATGTAAGGAAGAAGTTCTTCCCTGTGAGGGTGAGTAAGGCCATGCTGTAAGTTACCCAGAAGCTGTGGCTGCCCCATCCCTGGTAGTGTTCAAGGGCAGGTTGAGTGTTGGCTTAGAGCAGCCTGGGCTAGGGGAAGGTGTTCCTGCCTGTGGCAGGGGGTTGGAGTTAGATGGCCTTTAAGGTCTCTTCCAACCAAAAGCATTCCATGATCTAAGTGAGGAAAATGCTTTTCATATGCATTTTTCTTAGCAGTGACTTCTGTACTTGTGAAGCTCAGCACAAAACTCCAGTGATGCCCCTCAGGCAGCAGTTGCTCCCCAGGCACGTCACAGATCAGGACGTCACATCTGGCAGATCAAGAAATGCCGGTTTCAACTTTTGCTATGAGCTCCTAATGACCTCATAGCTGCTGCGAGATGAGCTGCCTCTGCCTTGCACAGCACAGGGTGCTCGCCCCTGAGACAGCCAGAGAGAGATCCCTGGCTTGGGACAGGTTGTGGCCATGCTCTGGGGGTGGCTGCAGGTGTGTGTGGCATTGGCAGCACTGAGCTCTGCCCTTGCTGCTGCCGCTGCACCTGGGAAGCCCCATCTGGGGGTGGGATTGGAGGGGCATGTTCTGCTTGTGCACGGCTGGAGGGCATGGTCTGAGGAGAGATGCTGGCTGGATGGACAGTGGCCCACTTCACTGGTTCTTGGCCCCCTTTTCCCAAAGACATTTTCAATGTGGTCATAGTGAGACGATCATCATTTTAACTTTGCACTCACAATTGACCAGAATTTGAGTTAACTTGATCTAAAGAGTGCATGTGTGCACACACCCATGATGACAGCAGGGTAAGGGTTTCTTTTTTTTGGTGGCTCTTGCCTACAGGTGCTTTGGCTTGAGAGCTCTGCAGGCTGTTTGAGTTGACCCATTTGATAGAATCCCAGAATCCCAGCATGGTGGGGGTTGGAAGGCCCTGCAGAGCTCATCCAGCCCAACCCCCTGCTAAAGCAGGTTCCCCTCCATCAGGGGGCACAGGAATGTGTCCAGGTGGGTTTGGAAACCTCCCGAGAAGGAGCCTCCACACCCTCCCTGGGCAGCCTGGGCCAGGGCTCCCTCACCTCAACAACAAAGACGTTTCTCTTCATGTTCTAGTGGAATTGCCTGTGTTCCAGCTTGTGCCTGTTTCCCCTTGTCCTGTCATTGGCCACCACAGAAAAAAAGACGAGCCCCATCCTCCTGACACCTGCCCTTTAGGTACTTGTGTTGATGAGGTCCCTCCTCAGCCTTCTCCAGGCTGAACAGCCCCAGGACCCACAGCCTTTCCTCAGAGGAAAGGTGTTCCAGTCCCCAGAACATCAAACATCTTGTCTGATGACAGTGAAGATAGCAGAATGGGGACTTGGTGTCCCTCATGCAGCTGTTCATAAGTTATGGTAAAGCTGAGTTACAGGTTGTACCTGGGTAAGGAAACAGGGACAGTCAGTGTAATAGTACAAGCACTTCAGTTCTTCAGCATCTCTTTCCAAAGGGTCCCCTCCCTGTTAAATGAGAGACGCAGCGATAAAATAGTGATACCTGCGTTTCTGTCCTTTGTCCAACTTTCCCATGACATTCAGCAGGGAAGGGCTGTGCCAACAAGTCAGTTGGCACACCTTTGGCTTTAATTTCAGGTCGCCGTTCTGTTCTCTGAACATGATCTTACCTGCTCTCACAGATTCGTGTCCTTGTGATTAGGGGAGGGAATTCTCGTAGCACTTAACTCTTAAATTAACTCTCATGTCAAGCTGTGCCATCAATCACCAAATTAGTTTCACTTGGCAGGAATGATGGCTTAATATACAGCTCCCTATCTCTTCCCCCTCTGCCATCACCCTGGTTATCTTTAAACTTCTCTGATGTAACCCCACATACATCCCACAAAGCGTCCTCCTGAATGGGGCAAGGCAAAAAGCTGGTGACCTTCGTGGGGAGATGCTTGTCTCTTTGGATGTGGGAGGAAGCTCATCCAGAAGAGGAGCTGGAGCACATGGCCCCTGTGAGCATTTAGTGTCATGCTCTGCAGATGAACTCGTTTCTCTGAGCTAGAGAGGCACTCCAGGGAGGATGAGCTGTTTTAAGTGATTAAAGGTTGGGTCCTGGGGAGAGGTTGGGTAGAAGTGGGGTGCCCTGCCATGCCTTATCCTGCTCATAGCTGTTTCTGAGCAACATTGAGGCTGGAGCCGACATCCTCAGTGTGAAATATGGGGAGTTATTTAGAGTTCAGGTTTACAGAGCAAAACCTGCTGAAGGTGAGGGCCAAGTTCTGTGGCAAACACCAGTTTTTGTTGCTACAAACTGGATGATGGCATGAGTTTAAGCAAGAGAGTTAGACCAGCAACAAGGAGAAAAGTTTTCACCATGAAGACAGTCAAACACTGGAGTGGGTTGCCTGGAGAGGCTGTGCAGCCTTTATCCATGGGGGTTTTGAAGGCTGTCCTGGAGGAAGCCCTGAGCAGCCCGGGCCCTCAGAGTGGGGTTTAGGAATCTCCTGATGTCCTTTCCCACCAGAATCACCCCGTGACTCCTGAGAAACTCGCACTGTTCCTTGTCTGATGGAAAGCAAACATGGCACTGATCCATTCTTGAAACAAATTCAAAAGGTTACAGATGACTTCAGATTCAGTTGTGACTTTTTAGGCCTGCTCTGGCTGATTAATGTAGTATTGTGCTGGGGTAGATCTGTGCCTTCTGGTAGGAACCCAGCAGGTGCTAACAAGGGGTGAGCTGTCAGGATACTCCCATTTGACTGAGCTGTTAAAGGATAACAAAAAGTAAAACTGTATTATGGGTCCTTTTCACAAGAATGTGCTTAATTGGCATCATGTGAAAAGCTCTGTACAGTGCTTTGTGTGACAGAAGTTGTTCAAAAGGGCTTTGAATCATATGCTTTCTAGTTTGCCTGTGTTCCTTTCAGTTACAGGCAGCACCCTCCAGAGCAGAGAAGATGGCAGAGTATCCTATTGTCAGTTTGCTTAGAAGTGGGAAGAATTAATGCTTCAATATCCTGGGGCTTGCTCTTGGTGTGTGCTGAGCTGCATAAAGCTGGAGTTTGTTGTTGCTTCTCAAGGAGACAGAGTGCTTGCAGCCCAGAAAGGCAGCTGCATCCTGGGCTGCTTCAAAAGCAGCGTGGGCACAAGGCCAAGGAAGGGGATTCCCCCTCTACCTCTCTCTTGTGAGACCTCACCTGCAGTACTGCCTCCAGAAGGATGGGGAGCTGTTGGAGAGAGTCCAGAGGGGGCCATGAGGATGATCAGAGGACTGGAGCCCCTCTCCTATGCAGACAGGCTGAGAGACTTGGGGGTGTTCAGCCTGGGGAAGAGAAAGCTCCAAGGAGACCTTATAGCAGCCACCAGTCCCTACAGAGGCTGACAAGAAAGCTGGAGAAAGTGTTTTTACAGGGATATCTCCTTCCTTGGAGGTCTTCAAGACCTGCCTGGACATGTTCCTGTGTGACCTGATCTAGGTGTGGGACCGGCTTCTGCAGTAGGGTTGGACTAGATGATCTCTGAAAGTCCCTCCCAACCCTGCCATTCTATGATTCTATGATTCTATGAATAGGACAAAGAGGCTATAGCTTCAAACTGAAAGAGGAGAGATAGAGATGAGATGTAAGGAAGAAGTTCTTCCCTGTGAGGGTGGTGAGACCCTGGCTCAGGCTGCCCACAGAGGCTGTGGCTGCCCCATCCCTGGAAGTGTTCATGGGCAGGTTGGATGGGACTTGGAGCAGCCTGGTCTGATGGAAGATGTCCCTGCCCACAGCATGGGGTTGGTATGAGATGAACTTTAAGGTCCCTTCCAACCCAAACCATTCCGGGATTCTAGGATTATCTTGAAAGCTTTTTAATACAGACACTTCAAAGTTTAGCAGCATTCACTGCACGATTTCATGTTTGCCTTTCAGCCTTGATACTGTTTCTGTTTTCCTGCTTGGGAAGCTGAGTATGAGCAACACAGGTAACCCGGAACATGCAGGTCTGAGCTGTTGCTGCCACCCTCCCTGTCTTGATGCTCTCCTGTTCTGGCTCTCTGAGTAAGTAGATGCTAAAAAGAGAGCATCTATGGAGTGACACTGGCAAAAACCTCCCCAGGTGATCCAAAGAAAACATCAGGTGCTGGAAAAACACGACTGTAAAAGCAAAGCTTGCTGAGATCCCTCTGGTTTTATGCTCACCAAGCTGGTATCTGCACATCGTCCCTCCTGCTGCCATCAGCAGAGGGCACTGCTGCTGCTCCCAGCCCTCCTGCCTGGTCTCTCCTGGGCATCCTGCCTGCCAGAGAAGTCTCTATCTGGTATTGATTATTTTTAACGTAGAACTTGATCACAACTGAGGGGAACCAACCAACACCATTGCCGCGACTTCCAGAGCTGTTTGGGACACGCATCTTTGTGCAAACTTGTGTTACACTGCGTTAGGTTTGATTTCTACAGGAAGAACACGTAGACATCGTACAGGGGATTTCAACCTGAGCCCTGTTTACAGTAAAGCTTCATGGGACAAAGGATTTCTGTGCTCTGCAAAAATCTGGTATCAAAAGCAGTGCAGCAAAGAAGGAAATTCTGCCAAGCTGCCAGGGACAAAGCCCTCACAAAGCTCTGCCCTTTCCCATCTCTTCTGCTTTCCAGAGCTGTGGTAAAAGCCACCCATTGCAGTTGGACTTGATGCCCTTAAAGGTGTTTTCCAACCTGAATGATTCTGTGATTGCTGTCACAATAAAGTTCTTTTAAAGCAAACTCTTCAGAGTGGTTGATATTGCAGCTGCCTTTCTGCTGGGTCAGGCTGAACTGTTCTGTCTGCCTCTGGCCTTTGTGTTTTCTTCCCAACCCCATATGCTCAGGGCAGGATCACATGGGGCTTTTGCTCTCCCTGTGGAGCATCTTTCCAAGGGCACATCTGTCTCTGGGCCAGCTGGAGGCAAGAAGCCCCTGGGGATGTGGTGGCTATGTGAGTGTGTGTCCCCCCCCCCACTGCCTCTTGCATCTTCTGATGCTGCAGCCAAGGAGACCCCAGGGCACAGTCTGGCTTTGGTGAGCTCAAACTGATCCAACACCCTCCTGCAACACAGCACTCTTCTTTTTGGCTTTTCCCATCTGGATTAGCTTTCTGTAAGTTTGAAGGAATGAGTTGTCTGTGTGTTTGGTTAAACACAGAGCGTGGCCAAAAAAAAGCACCAGGACTTTTTCTTTTTGATGGCAACAAGCCATGGGAGGCCCTTCACCCCATCTGCACAGGCCTTTGGAATCTCTGTAGGGATTTCCCATCCAGTTATTTAATGATCTTAGGACAAAGGACTGTCCTTAAGGGCCTCCAGGCGCTGTGCTGTGCAGAGCTTGCTGTGGCAGAGGAGGACGAGGAAGTAGCTGCTGTAAGTTTGAAGCCAGTTTGAGGACTTTTGTAAAGCTCTATTGATACAAATTGCTACAAGACTCAACACTTGTAAAGGCTCTCACTGCTCAGGTGGGCACATCAAGTGCAAAGTGCTTCTCATTCTTCTTTAATAACATAAGCCATCCAAACCGTAGCATGATTTTGTTCATCTACAGCATCAGAAGCTGTGTGAGGCTTCCTAGGGGTGGACTTACTGTTCTCCTGGCACTGTGAGAGCAAGAGGGAATGGGACGAGCTGCAATTTCACACGGGTACTTGGTTTTCCAGGAGAAGGAAGCTGTAAAGGCAGGAGTTTTGCTTTGTGCTTTGTAAAGAGAGAATAAAAGAGAGCAAGTCCAGACTCACCGGTGCATGGGAAGGTAGATGTGAGCAGCAGGGAGGGTGCTGAGAGCATCAATGTCCTTTACCTGCTGCTTTTGCTTTCTTCACCACCACACATTCACCAACAGAACCAAGTTGGATGGGGCTTGGAGCAACCTGGTGGAAGATGTCCCTGCCCATGGCAGCAGGGTTTAAACTGATCTTTAAGGTCCCTTCCAATTGAAGCCATTCTGGGATTCTATGAAACTTGAGTTATTCTTGTTCTCAACCTTCCTCTGCATTGAATTTTTCACTACTACTAGAGCAAGGTGATATCTGGGGGAATTGGGGGTGGGGGTGTGAGTAAGGCAGCCCAAGGAAGCTCTCCAATGAGCCCTCTCCCCAAAAAGGACTGTATGAGGAGGAGAATCCCTCTGATTCTCTATAGGAGGTTGTTTCCTGAAGCCTGGCTGGCCAGGGAATGAAGTCCTGTTGCCCACTTTTACTGTGATGCCCTTTTTTATCACTGCAGAGAGGTGCAAGGTCAGAGGTGACTCAGCTCTAGGGAGGAAGGGCTGGAACTGAAGTGATTCCCCCTGGGGAGGTGCAGTGTGGGGGCCCACAAAGGCATCAGTGGCACACGCAGCCCCACTGCAGGGCCTGAGGACAGAGTCGCTGTTCTTTCTCCTCAGCCTGGTGGAGGCAGCTGAGGTGATAATGGAATTTAGAGGGTAAATCTGCAGCCCAGATGTTGCATAAGATGGTTGTTGCCAACCCCACACACAAATCAGGCCACGGGAATCATGAGATTGATAAAACTATGTGGGTGTGTGCTGTTCTGCTCTGCTCTGCAAAAGGGAAGGGATCTCTCCTGCCAGGGAGCTGCTTGCCCTCAAGATTGATTTCCTTCCTGTTAATTTAACCATCAAGAAGCCAAGAGAGAAGCAGCTTTCCTTTTCTTAACTTCCACTAAACTGTTTGAAATTACCACTTTAAAGTTATTTAACTATTTAAATCACCCATTGGGGTGGGGGCATTTGCCTCTGGGGGACTCAATATCCACCAGAAGATGCAGAGGACATGAGCTCCTGATGTCAGTCAGCGTGGAGTAAAGGGCACTGAGACCAAGACAAAGGGCTGTCAGTTCTGAGTTGTAATTGCAAACTGTCATTTATATGTATTTAAAGTGTGTATATAAATCAATTTATGTGTGTGTACATCTGTTTATGCATGGACAGACAATATATAAAAATCTGTGTATATTTTTTAGCTGCCCTTCAAAACAAACCAACTCTCAAACCTTATGCAACCAAACTCAGCACCCTCTGCCCCTTCCTGCAGAGGACCAGGGCTGCCTGCTCAGGCTTGAGCAGTTTGTCAGCTTAAATGGCTTCTTTTAAACTACCGTAGGATGTAGTTAATTAACCCAATGGCTAATTAATGGCTATGAAGTAGTGGCAGGCAAGCCCCTCAACAGGCCATGGCCCTTCAAAACTATAAGATGCCCCCAAGCAGATTCTCAGGTGGCAGGTTTTGTGGCACAGAGTATGGAGCTGTGGGAAAGACTCAAGTTGCCCCAGGGGAGGTTTAGATTGGAGCTGAGATCGGAACTTTTTCCCTGAGAGGTTTGTCAGCCCCTGTGCCAGGCTGCCCAGGGAGGTGGGTGAGCCCCATCCCTTGAGCTATTGCAGAGCCGTGGAGCTGAGCTGCTGAGGGCCGTGGGTTAGTGGTGGGCTGGGCAGGGTGAGGAGAGGGTTTGGACTCCAGGAGCTTAAAGAGCTTTTCTAACCACAGTGATTCTCTGACCCTATTGCAGAGTGGCACAACAAATGTTATTGCAGAAAAATATGTTTAATAATAAAAGTTGCTGTGCAGCATGATGTGCCTGAGAGTCTTGGGAACCTAGAGCTGGGGAATGAGCTGCTCCCAGGCCTGAACTGACCCTGACCCCACTGCGGAATTGAGCTAATTAACTCCCCTCTACCCTTATTGCTTGGTGGCTGATAAATATCACTGGGCGCTGGCATTTTACAATGAGGAAAGACAATTGTGTTTAGAGAATGTGTCTGGCCATAGAGAAAAGAAATCCAGACCCCAAGTGTATGCCTGGTTTTGTGCAATGACCCTTTCTAAAAGCAGGCAGCCCCGGGCCCAAGGTCGTGCATCACAAGGCGTTGCCACACGGCAGGAGTCCTGTGGAGACTCCTGTGCTGCCCTCCCTGCTGAGAGCATGTCAGTAAACCCAACTGCTCTCTCTAGCCTCTGTCCTTGAAAACCACAGTCACCACCCCTCTGTGCCAGCCCTGTGAGTCACAACGGGGTGACTCAGATGATGTGGAGCCACGAGAAATGCATCTCTTCCACAGCTCTGCGTGCAAAGGGCCCTCAGCACCCACCCTGTGACTGAGGAAGGGATGCTCCCTGTGCTCCTTCATCATCCTCTCTGCTGCTCTATTCATTTCAGTGAAGAAATTAGCTCAGCTTTTGATTCACTTTTAGGCACACTTGGGGTTTTTCTAACACCGTGTATCTATGGCATAGCTGAAAGTTGTTACCGAAAACTGATTCAGAGGAGACTCTCAGACACTCACTGAATCATAGAAACAGTTTGATTGGAAAAGTCCTTGAAGCTCAATGAATCCAAGCCCTCCCCTCACCCTGCCCAGCCCAACACTAACCCATGGCCCTCAGCACCTCAGCTCCACAGCTCTGCAACAGCTCCAGGGATGGGGACTCCCCCGCCTCCCTGGGCAGCCTGGCACAGGGGCTGACAACCCGCTCAAGGAAAAAGTTCTTCCTAAAAGAAGAACTTTGTTTTGAAGGTTCTTTATGCAGTCACTGTGTAAGTTACTTCTGCTTCTTTATCTGCTAAACAAAATGAATGCAAATTTTTTTCCATCCCTGTAACATCTAAGCAAAGAAAAGTAGAACGAAACATACATTTTCTCTCCTGGTAATGAAAGCAAGAAGCTCAAGGCATTGGAACTGGAAAGCAAAACCCAGACAAATCTTTTTGGTAAACATTTGGGGGCTTTGAGTGAAATCCTGAAAACAGCAATACAGGTTTTCCAGGAAAATATCACCTATCAAAGACATTTGTGGGGGGCTTGGGGACGAAGGGAAAAAAAGGGTGCACTAAGGAGTTAATACAGCCTTCTCCAGAATGGCAGATCACTTGTGCCTGCTCAAAAACAGTTGCCACCTGTCACTTTCATCAGCTTTATAGATGCGCGCTGCACACGTGCACCTCATCATACACTGTCAGAAAGGCTGTTTCAGACAGATGCTGGAGCAGGGACTTGAAGGGTTGTTCTGCAGAGCAATCAACATCTCCTCCTGCTGGGTTACAGGCTCAGGAAGCTCCAGACACTCCCTCAGGGATCCCTCAACATCGCTACCTTACACCCACTGCACGGTCTTTGGCCCTAAAACATCCCCAAAGATACCACAGAGTCTGTTTTCTGCAGTGAGGTCTGAGTGCTGTGAAAGGCAAGAGAAGCAGCCTTCCCTGGGTGTTTTGCTGAGAGGAGCATGTCACTCCCTCGGGCACCTCTCTGCAGCCTGTGGCAGTTTCACACACAGGAGTTTGGTTTGAATCCCCGTGACAAGCATTACATGAAGCTGGAGGCTGTTAAAACCCAGGGTGGTGCTCCAGTGAAGAGGAGGTGCCCTCTCTTAAAGCCCAGTGCTTTACATGAGCAGAAGTAGTTTTGCTAAAGTTCACTAAAATCAACCTCAACAGATTTTTGCCTTTTTTTCAGTATCAGCCAAGACACTTAGTTTAGCCACAGCCTTGAAGAGGTAGTTTCCTCGTCTGTAATGACACCAAACAAAGTATGTCTCAATAACCTTTGATCAACCCTGAAGTGATCAGGCAGGTGGACTAGATGATCATTGTTACAGCTCTCCTCCAACTGAAAATTCTTTTCTGTCGTCTCCCCTGTTTAAGCACAAGAAGGAAAAGGTGGTTATCAGAGGGAGTCAACATGGATTCACCAATGGGGAAATGCTGTTTGACCAACCTGATGCCTTCTATGAGTGCATAACCAGCTGGCTCGATGAGGGGAGAGCAGCAGATGTCATCTACCTTGACTTCAGCAAGGCTTTTGACACTGTCTCCCACAACATTCTCATCAGAAAGCTCAGGCAGTGTGGCTTGGATGAGTGGCGGTGAGGTGGATCAAGAGCTGGCTGAATGACAGAGCCCAGAGGGTGGTGATCAATGGCACAGAATGGAGCTGGAGGCCTGTGGCCAGTGGAGTTCCTCAGGGATGGGTTCTGGGGCCAGTCTTGTTCAACATCTTCATCAATGATCTGGATGAAGGGACAGAGCGTACCCTCAGCAAGTTCCCTGCTGGCACCAAACTGGGAGCACTGGCTGATTCCCCAGAGGCTGTGCTGCCATTCAGTGGGATCTCGAGAGTTGGGCAGAGAAGAACCTCATGAGGTTCAACAAGGGCAAGTGCAGAGTCCTGCACCTAGGGAGGAACAACCCCATGCACCAGGACAGGCTGGGAGCGACCTGCTGGAGAGCAGCTCCAGGAGAGAGACCTGGGAGTGCTGGTTGATAATAAACTAAACATGAGCCAGCAACGTGCCCTCATGGCCACGAAGGCCAGTGACATCCTGGGAGGGCATCAAGAAGTTCTCCTCCCCATCTACTCTGCCCTGGTGAGGCCTCATCCTGAGTCCTGTGTCCAGTTCTGGACTCTGCAGTTCAAGAGAGACAGGGAACTGCTGGAGAGAGGCCAGCAAGAGCTACTAAGATGCTCAGGGAACTGGAGCATCTTCCTTAGAAGGAAAGGCTGCGGGACGTGGGGCTGTTCAGCCTGGAGAAGGCTGAGAGGGGACCTTATCAAAGTTGATAAATACCTAAAGGATGAGAGCTGGGATGCACCCATCCTTTTTTCTCCAGTGCCTAGTGCCAGGGCAAGGGGCAACAGGCATAAGCTGGAACACAAGAAGTTCCACTTAAACATAAAGAAGTGAGGTGTTGAGTTGAGGGAGCCCTGGCCCAGGCTGCCCAGAGAGGGTGTGGAGGCTCCTTCTCAGGACGTTTCCAAACCCTCCCGGACACATTCCTGTGCCCCCTGAAGGAGGGAAACCTGCTTTAGCAGGGAGTTGGGCTGGGTGAGCTCTGCAGGACCCTTCCAACCCCCACCACTCTGGGATTCTGTGAACTAGAAGAAGTTCTACTAAAACTCATTACAACTAAACTCAACAGGTGTTTGCCCTTTTGGTTCAACAACAGCTGAGCCATTTACTTCAACTGCTGCTTTAAAGAAGTAGTTTCCTCTTCTTTAATGACACTAATTAAAGTGTGTGTCTCAATAACCTTTGGTTGGTCCTGAAGTGGTCAGGCAGGTGGACTAGATGACCATTGTAGGTCCTCTTCATCTGAACATTCTGTTCTTATATTTATTCTTCACCCTATTCTTTTTCTTCCCCTTACCCTCATTCTTACTATTGTTCTTATCTTTATTCTATCTTATTCTACCAGCAGCAGCACCATGCAGCAGAGCAGGATTTCAGCAGGAGAAAAGACACCTTTTTCTTTGGCTTTCAGCTGTGAAGTTTGTGGAGCACATAAATGATTCACCCTCAACCTGCCATAAAATCAAACTCGCTGGCGTTCAAAATGCTGCTGCCACCTTTCCAGCACCCGGCAACTCGAGGCTTTTGCAACTTCTTTCTCTTAGCAGTCTCCAGAAAAGATGCAGAAAACATAAAAGCTCATTTCCCTGAACTTTTTTGAGGAAAAAAAAAAAAACCAAAAGAAAACCGTGGATGCGTGGAAACAGACCGCTCAAGATGTAAAACCTGAGAAGCCTCAACTTTTACCCCGTGTATTCTTGCCCGTTGGTGGTGTCAGTTAATAAGGGGCAATAAAAGCAGGTCACTGCGCCGCCGGCGCATCCCCCGCCCCGCTCCGCCCCAGCCCGTCCCGGGCAGGCGGAGTCCCGCTGCCCGACCCAGCCGCGTCCCCTCCGCTGTCAGCGCCGGAGCTGCTGCCGGGCAGCCGCTGCACTCGGGTGAGTGTCCCACGGGGGTCGCGGGTGGGAGCTGGGGGAGCAGCCGTGGCGTTCCAAGGGCTCCGCGGTTAACAGCAGCAGCCGGAGCTTGTCTAAAGCACTCGGCTGGCTGCGGAGGATGCTCGAGGTGCCGGAGGGAGGGTGAACGTTAAGGAGCTAAAAGGCTGTTTGCGGCTCGCAAGGTGCTGGAGTAGCCTCCTAAAAATTACGAGGTGGGATGAGAGCGAGTGTTGGTGCGTGGGAGGCTGGAGACAGCCAGGAAAGTCGCTGCAGAAGTAGCGCCGAAGGGAAAGAAGCTGCCGTTTCTTTCCCAGATGGGGTTTTTGCCCTTCGCCTCGATATGGGAGAGCTCGGGGTGCTTTGCAGACGCTTCCCCGGGGCTTTGGGGAGCTGAGAGCTCCGAGAGCGGCCGGGGTGAGGTCGGGAGGGTTGGGGTTTAGTGGCCAGGAGGGCACTGCGAATGTGGGGTGTCCCTGAGCTGCTGCCGAAGGGTGGGAGGAATCCCCTTCCCGAGACCGGCCGGCTGCGGGGAAATTACCCACCGGGGCATTTCCAGAGAGAGACACCTGCGAGCTCCGTAGGAGACAGAGGGAGAAGGAGGTGACTGCCAGGCTGCAAGCCAGGCACTGCCGTTTGGTGGCAGAGAAATATTGTTTTATCGAGACTTTGGTTAGAAAGATCGACCGGGCCACCCCAGTCCCGGCGGGGATGCACGGGATTCCCCCCACGCTGTCCCACCGGGCCCGGAGCGATAAGGAACCAGTAACAAAATAGCTTCTGGCCAAGCTATTGCAGGAGGAGGAGGAGGAGGGGAGCAGGAGGGATCCCTCTCAGAGCAGCAAAAGCCGACAGGAGCCGCGTGGCTGCGGCTTGCCCAGAGCCAACGGCAAACCCGAGGGCTTAGGGGGAAAAAAAACAACCCAGAAGGCAAATAAAAGCTTCGGGAGATACGGGCTGTTCAAACAGCCCAGGCTGCTGGATGCTGGCCGGGAAACCGCAGGGGCTCGGGAGGGAAAGGAGCTGGCTGTGAAAGCCTGGGGGGGTTGTTATCCCTAAGGCAGAGCAGCCAGATTTACTCCAACCTTTGTGCATCCGAGGGTTTCTTTCGAAAGGAATTTTCCCTCTCTGTTTTCAATTTGGAATTTTCCTTCTCTTGCCCTGTTGCTGCCTCGCCTCCCCTTCCTGGGGATTTTTTTCTCCTCTCTTTATGAATGCTCCCTTTGATGGGAGGAATCCAGCTCAGGGCCACAGCTACTCCTGCAGGCAGGTTTGGCCCTGCCATGGTACAGTGGTTCTGCGTGGACTCATCAGACTTGTAAAGCAGCTTTTATGCACTAGCCCAAGGCGGCTGGTGGCCCGTCTGTCCCTCCCACAGTGCCCTCCAGCTGATGTGGGGGGAGAAAGAGGACCCTGACCCATGGGTGCCTGCCCTCCTCTTGCCTTCCTAGGCCCGCTGCAAGTGTCTGTCCCCCATGTCACGGAGTAGCCGCACGTTCCTTGACATGCTGGGCTGTATTTGTTGCCTTCCACGCTGCTTGTGTTTGCTGCTGTGGCCCCTTTGAGATTTTGTTTGAGGGGTTCTTATTGAAGTCTTTTCTGGGATGGGGAAGTGAGTAACACTGTCTGTAGCTACGTGTGGGACAACTGCTCCCGTGACATGAGTGGGTGTTATTCATCCACCACGAGTAGCTCCGCTCCCTCTCACGCCATTTGCAGGGGGCAGAGGGTTGTCAACGAGTTCATTCCCCATTTGCAGAGCCTGTGTGGCCGTGAGTGTCACCCGGGATCCTGAGTAACTTCCTACCCAGGGCAGGGAAGTGCTTGTGTCCCCCGAGTTGCTGTCACCAGGGCAGGGAGGTGCCCACGTCCCACATCATGCTGTCCCCCCACAGACAGGACCTGCTGGCAAGGCTTTGCTTGCCCCCTGCACTGCCAAACAGGCCAGGCTGGCTGCACAGTGGGTTTGCTGGAGGTGGAAAGGAAATATCTCACCACACTATCATTTTGGGTTTGGGTGGTTGGTTTTTTTTCCCTTTATAGAAAGTATTTCAAGGGTGGAATGAATCTTCCCGATGCATGAGCACAGCAGACACAGATGGGTGTTTTTGGGGTTGATCAAATGTAAAGCTCCATGTTGACCTGTGGCTCTGGGAGGATGAGGGTGCTCACGTGGTTTGTGCTGCAAAAACCCAGTGAAAGGGATTCACCCATGGAGAGGCTGTAGGGAGCCGAGAGCTCCCAGGGCAGAGCAGCACCAGGTCCCCACAACAACAACATTGCATCAATGTGTGACACTCTTTGTGGTGGCCAGTGACATGACAGGGGGGAACGGGCACAAGCTGGAACACAAAATGTTCCATTTAAACACAAGGAGAAACTTGTTTGGTGCTGAGGTGAAGGAGCCCTGGCCCAGGCTGCCCAGGGAGGGTGTGGAGGCTCCTTCTCGGGAGGTTTCCAAACCCGCCTGGACACGTTCCTGTGCCCCCTGATGGAGAGGAACCTGCTGTAGCAGGGGGCTGGGCTGGATGAGCTCTGCAGGACCCTTCCCACCCGCACCAAGCTGTGACTCTGTGACTATCAACCCCACAGTGGGCAATTCCATCTGGAGGGTGTTGGGGGCTGGCTTCCCCAGGAGCCATTCAGGCTGTGCTGGCAGTGACCCTCCATCTCTCCCACAGGTACCAGCTGAGGGGCTGTTCTGCAGCACTAGAGCTGTTGGCTCTGCCTGACAGGTACGTGATGGGCACTTACCCATTTCCAGTCCGTTGCTGCTGTAAAGCACAACCCTCCTCAGAGATCTCTGTCCTTTGGATGTGTGTTAAAAACGACTTAAATGTCCTTTGTCTTTCTGTTTCAGGAAAGATGTCAGGCGGTTTCTCTGTAAGTGTTGCTTGAAATTAAGAAAGTGTGGGCTGTGGTTGTTAAATTGCCTTAAAGCAGGGACCTTTGGTGGGGGGAGGAGGGTGGCTTTGCTAACCCCAGACATGCTGACAGCAGAATGAATGTCACCCACCTCACCCTCCCCTCTCTCCCCAGTTATCTGATGCTTTGCCTGCTGGCAACAACCCGAACCCCAGTGCCCCACCACCCCAAGGTTGGCCTGCCTGGGGCAACCAGCCACCTCCTCCCGGGGGGTTCCCAGGGCACCATGGCCCCCCAGGACCCTACCCAGGAGCGCCAGGCCCATATCCTGGAGCGCCGGGCCCATATCCTGGAGGACCAGGCCCATATCCTGGAGCGTTCCCTGGAGCACCAGCAGGACCAGGCTCGTATCCTGCCCCAGGACATCCACCCGGTGGCCCTGGGTTTGGGCACCCTCCCCAACACGGGGGACCAGCTCCTCCATTGGTAATGGCGCCATCATATTATAAGGGGTTTGGTTGGTCATGGGAGGGATGTGGGGCTGTGTGCCCCCAGGGCTGGGGGCATGGGGGGCGTTACAGGCTTAGGGCTGTGTGACTGGAAAGCTGTTCAGTGGAGAAGGGCCTGGTGGAGGTGTTAATCAACAGCCAGATGAACACGAGCCAGCAGTGTGCTCAGGAAGCCAAGAAGGCCAGCGGCATCCTGGCTTGTTTCAGAAATAGTGTGACCAGCAAGACCAAGGAAGTGAATGTTCTCAGGTACTGGCTGCAGCTCGAGTGCTGTGTTCAGTGTTGGGCTCCTCACTGCCAGAGGGACACTGAGGGGCTGCAGCGTGTCCAGAGCCGGGCAGCGGAGCTGGGGAAGGGGCTGGAGCACAAGTGTGATGGGGAGCAGCTGAGGGAATGGGGGTGTTCAGCCTGGAGAAGAGGAGGCTGAGGGGAGACAGGAGCACTCTCTGAACTCTCTGACAGGGGGCTGTGGTGAGGTGGGAGTTGAGTGACTGGATGAGAAGAAATGGGCTCAAGTTGCCCCAGGGAAGGTTTAGATTGGAGCTGAGGAAGAACTTTTTCCCTGAGAGGGTTGTCAGCCCCTGTGCCAGGCTGCCCAGGGAGGTGGGGGAGTCCCCATCCCTGGAGCTATTGCAGAGCTGTGGAGCTGAGGTGCTGAGGGCCGTGGGTTAGTGGTGGGCTGGGCAGGGTGAGGGGAGGGCTTGGACTCATTGAGCTTAAAGGGCTTTTCCAACCAAAATGATTCTGTGATTCAGTGGGTTGTCATTGTGTTACAAGGCTGCCCCTGGTGTGTTGTCACACACGTGAGCCAGCCTGAGCCTTTGGCTTTGGCTATGGTTTTCTAACATCAAATGCCCCTTTTCTCCCAGAAAGTCCCCTTTGAGCTGCCCCTGCAGTCAGGACTCGTCCCTCGGCTGCTCATAACCATCACCGGGACCGTCAACCCCAAGCCCAACAGGTATGGGGGGGTCTGGCTCTGAGGGCAAGGGGTTCTGTGGGGCAGTGCTCAGCAGAGCAGGGGCTGCAGCTTCCTTTCTGTTCCTCAGTAACACCTGCTTGCCTGCTCGGTGTAAAATCAAATACATGTGTACACACCCTCTCGTTGCCTAACGGGGTCTGTGTTTCCTTCTGCCTGCTTGCTGCTGCTTTGGGGAAGCCCTGGAGCAGAACCCAGAGCTTTTGTCAGGAAAGAAACAAATATGTTACTGTCTTTGCAGGTTTTCCCTGGATTTCAAGAAAGGGAATGACGTTGCCTTCCACTTTAACCCCCGCTTCAATGAAGACCACAGGAGAGTCATTGTCTGCAACTCCATGTTCCACAATAACTGGGGAAAGGAGGAGAGGTCAGCTCCCAGGTTTCCATTTGAACCTGGAAAACCCTTCAAGGTAAGAAAAACTCCACCTCAAAGTCCACTATTAATGCACCAACAGCACCTTGAGGGTGTGCTGGGGAGGTCTGGTCAGGGCTGTGTGACAGGACTCAGTCAGGACCCTGCTGATTTGCACAGGAGTTGGCTCCCTGGGCTGCTTTTGGGGCAGTGCAGGGGATCATTTCTCCCCTCTTCTGTTACTCCCATTTATTATTAAATCCTCAGTTGTTGGGTAGGTATCTAGAAAACATTTTCCCTATTAGCAGTCAAGATCTCTTCAGGAGTGTTTTGGGTCCCTGCCTGGCAAGAACTGGGCTGTGCCCAAACCATGGGCTGCTCAGGGGAGACTGTGATGGCCCTGAGGAGACAGGAGGTGGGGGCTCAGAGGAGAGGAAGAGTACACAGCCAAGGCTGGACTCAGCTGGCAGCAGCCTGCTCCAGTCCAGCCTCCTTTCCTAGAGGAAACCTGCTGATGGTCTTTGGGGTGATTTGGGGTTTTCCTTTCAGCTGCAGGTCCTCTGCGAGGCGGATCACTTCAAGGTGGCAGTGGATGACGCACACTTGCTGCAGTACAACTTCCGTGAGAAGAGGCTGCAGGAGATCACGAAGCTCTGCATCTCTGGGGACATCACCCTCACCAGCGTGCAGCCCAGCATGATCTAACTGCCCCAGGCTAATCTAACCCCAGCCCAGTGCCCTTAGCAGAGCTGTAATGAGGCCTGATACAGCAATACTTTGAGGGAATAAAAGCTGCTTTCACCAGTACTGTCTGTTTCCACTAATGTCTCACAGGCCAAGGTGGATGTAGCCGAATTCTTGCTGCCAAAGATGATTGGTGGGGGTGAGGGGAAGCCTTGAGAGAGCAGCCTGTGGCACAGCAGTGCTGGCCCTGGGGCAGGCAGCTCCCATCCAGCTCCCCCACTACCCCAACGCAGCCCCCTGACTCAGTGTTTTTAGCCTCAGCTGCAACATGAGGCAGAGCCGTTATTCTCTCTTCCCTCAAAGGGACTGAAGTAGCACACTGAAGGGCTGAAGTTCCCCTGGGGCAGGAGGAGGAGGAGAATGGGGCTCTGAACAGGTTGTATCTAGTTCTCAGAAGTATCACCTTATCAAAGCTGCCCATGAGGAAATGATGGAGCAAGGGGAAAACTTGTCTCTGATCCCGAGTGGAATGAAGTATTTCAGGACAGGGTGCAGAGCTGGAGGACAAAGCCAAATCTCTCCCCTAAACCAGGGCTACAAAAGTTACCCTGTTCCTTCCCTTCAAAGGCCCATTTGGTGGCCCAAATCTCAAACAAGTGTGTCCTGACAGTGCTTCCCCCCCTCCCAAGGGCAATCTAGTTGCTACATCAGCCTTCCTTGCTCCATGGAATGGGGCCTGAGCCTCGTGCTTCTCTTTGCCTCATTCCTGCTCTGTGTGTGAGTCAAGACCAATTTCAAGGGTGGGGAAGGTTTATTGGCAAGTTCACCTCATGAGTCAGCCTAGTAAATAAACCAATAACAAAAAGTATGTTCCCTTGGCTGTGAGTCATTCCCCTGGACTCATCTGCAAAACAAGAGGGCAACAGCCACCAGGGCAGCTTTTCAAAGATTTCTTTGACCTGTCTCACCCTCTTTTATAACAGTCACTTCATTTATAGTTGACACTCCAAGTTAAAACAAGGGGAGTGTTGAATTGTGCAGTTGTAGATCCAGCAGATTTGGAACCCCCTCATCATCACTATTCCTGGGCCAGAGATGGTGACTGAAGGGAAGAGGCCAGTTTTTAAGAGCCGTCTGTTTGAAACTATCAATGGAACTGGAGTTTGGTAACAAAGAGTCAATTCCAGCACTGTAGCACCAAGTCAGGTTTTATTCCCTCACCCCTTTCCATGCAGTGAGAACACAGCTTCTGGGCTGAAAGGTGGGCTCCTCAGCTGCAGAGGCACTGCTTTGTGCCCAGGGAGGGCTTTAAACTCAGCTGGGTTGAAAAGAAGGGCTCCTGGAAGAAGGTGTGTATTACACCAAGGTCAGTGTTAGCAGAAACAGCCCAGCCAGGTATTTGTTACACAGACAGCAAGGAGAGGTAGGTACTACAATACTGTGACTCACACTTAGAGGACACAGAGCAACAGGATGCACCTCGGGCATGTGTATAGCAGGCCAGGTCCCAGAATGCATAAGGGGAAAAAGAGGCTGAGGTTAACGGGTCAGCTGTCCAGAGAAAGAGGTGAAGAGATCGGGGCCTGAAAAAGTAAAGAGAGGAGAGAGTTTGGCTTGAAGGTACTGCAGACAGTCAAGAGATAACTGTGTCCTTGAAGGAAATAACACCCAGTGCAATGCCTCTTTTACCACAGTGCCAAGAAAAGATATGGTCTGACTTGGGAATCCTCCTTCTGACAGTTTCTACTGAAGAATTACTGCTAAGGTAGTTGGTAATGCACAGAATCCCAGAGCCTGTGTGTGCAACAGGACCCTCCCAGCAGCACTGAGGACAAAATGAGGCTCTGGCGGGAGGGCAACAGGCTGAGTCCTACCCCTGGAAGGTGCCCTCCCATCAGAATATAAGGCACAGCTAATCTGGTAGGCATCTTAAAATAATCATGGGTAAGCAAGGCCAGGACAGAAAAGCTTAAAGATGAAGAATTTCACATCTTGGAAGTACACAGGAAGTACATAAAATGATACAAAAATTAAAAGCCTGCAGTGCAAGCTGTAGCTAGAGTGTGCAATCCCTGGGGGCAGCACAAGCCCCGTGCTGCTCACAAACACACACTGTATACATCACACCAACACACTCTGCTGCGTTCTATCCCAGTGCACTTACAGGGCCTGGGGACTGCACCATAAAGTGTTACCAAGGATTTTAATAAGTTCCACTTGAAAATACTACAGGTATTCATTCATACAGAGCACAGCTCAAGGGTGGCAGGCTGTCCTGCAGATATCCTCACTGCTTGTTCTCCTAATACAACGCACACATTTTGAATTTCAAGTGTCTCTTCATTTTTCTCCAGAGGGTTGACAGGGTGAAAATACAATAAGGTCACTGAAGGCTTCGGCTGCCACAAACTTCTGGGCTGTGCTCTTGACCGGGGTGAAGGGCAGCTCAGCCTCCAGCATGGGCTGTGGAAGAAAGAGTGTTGGAGGAACAATTACTTGCTCTGCAAAGCATTGCACTGCCACCTGAAAAAAGCAAACTCCCCTTTCTCTGCTGACACCTCCAGAAATGCCAGAGCAAAGGTAACTCCCATCAGGTGACTGCAGACATGCCTTAGGGATCTGCCCCAACATAGACCAGGCTGTTTCAACGCAACAGCTGCCGCTCAGAATCAGCTACCACGGCTTTCCTGAGGGAAACTCTGCAAGCTGATTTCCAAACATAAAGCAAGAAGGGCATATGTGGTGCATTTCCAGCAGTAACCTGGATTTTAAAGGACTTTTCACAGGAGACCAGGGAAATTGCACATCCAAATTCTTTTAACCATTTGGAAGGTTTTGCACAGCTGCTTTTCCCTGATGACTCCTCCCCTCCATCCAGCTTTAACTGTTAAAACTATCAACAAATAGGATGGGGCAGATCTGAAAAGTTCCAAGAAGACAGGGAAAAGGCCAGGCTGTTCATTACAGAAATATGTACAAGGAAATCCACACAAAATATCATTTGGAGACTCAATCTGATAAGGATCAGCCATTCTTCTGTTATCAATGTCTGCATTCACCCCACTCTCCTTGTGTGCAATAAAGGAGTAACAGTGTGAGCCTAAGCAGGGAGACAGGCACTGAGGCTTGTTTTCAGAGTGATATGAAGTGCCTTTTGATAACATCTCACAGGGTTTAGTTTGCTTCCTGCAGTGACTGAGTCTGAGGGAAAGGTTAAAGGCACCATAACGTGCAGATTGCCTTAGATAAACCCCCAGGTTAGCTTACCACATCAGAAGGATTTCTGCTGAGGGGTGTCCAATCACCACATGAAAAGTCTGAAAAATAAGAATATATCATTGGGGTTTTTAAAAATAAAAGGGAATCTGATGCTGCCAAAGCTGAAAAAAAACCCCCAGTATTGTTCTCTGCATTTACTGAAAAACCCCCAAAGCTCAAGCTGTCAGTTTTTACTTCTCCTCCAAGCCTTTCATCTTCGCTTTCTCCTTCACATATCACAAGGAAACTGCATGGGAGGCTCTGAGGGACACTCTGCTCTTCACACAGCACCTGTGGAAGGTGCAGTAGCTACAAGGAAGCTTTGCTGAAGGCATGTGGAGATTCAGCCAGCTACAAGGGCTGTGATTTCAAAGAGGACTTCTTAGGCTACCCTAAAACCTCAAAATCCTCCCCAGGCCCCAGCATTACTACACAGTCTATACCAAGCAGCTTTAAGATTCGCACCCATTTGGTGTGAGTTTGGTTCTCCAGCCTCTGTGCAGGTCTCCTTCTCCAGACTGCACATGACAGTATCCTGTCCTTGTTCTGCAGCAGACAGTTCCATCTCTTCTGTGCCATCCGTTACTTCTAATTCACCGCTACAATTTTCCAACACCTGAAAAAAAGAGGCATTTGAACTGTTCCTCACCCTCTGAGAGGCTGAGATGTCTGCAGTAGCCAAAAGGAAAGCATCAGTGAGATCAGGCAGACGTGAAGCAGCACCTGACACTAGGAAGCTGCTTATTTTCTTTTTGTCTGCAATAAAAGGAAGCTTGTGAGCTTTAGATGCAGAGAGCACAAAGGTGAAGAGGCAGCTAGGACACTCAAGGGATGTGAGTTTACAGAAACCAGCATGTCTGTCTTGTGTCAAATCAAGTCCAGGTACCTTACCTACAGGGTTTATGGACAATTCAGGAGAGACAGGGTTTTAACTGCAGACATTGTACAAAGCACAGGCAGGACAGGGCTTGCCACGGAACAACTGTGACCCATTTGACATGAACTATTTCTCAGACACCCTTGTAAACTTGATAATGTCTTTGAGAGGATAAAGAAAGTTCTTCCACGTGAAAGAAGGTTTTAAACTTCAAGTGCCAAAAAACGTTCTGAAGATGTTCTCTAATGAGACTTTTTAAGCTCAGGAAAAAACCCATCAGCAATACTGAGTTAAAGATCACGAACAAGCAGTTTCTCATCTGACAGGTGAAGGATGAAGTAAAAGGATGAATGAGTAACCAAGACTATATATATTTGAAAAGTAAATATATACAGGGAGGTGGGGGAAGAGGAGCAAACAACAGTTGTAGTCATCCACAAATCCCAGCAGTAACAAATAAAATCATGACACACCATTTCCAGTGGAAGGTACTGAAGGACAGTTAACTGTAAAGCACTGACTTTCCCAAATTACCACAGCAGCATCTGAACTACAGAGGCCACGTTCCTGGCTTAAGGCTACTCAAACCTGGGCATGTCACAAAGTGCTCAGACATTTCAGGGCATGGATTTCTGAACTCTGATACTTGTATACTTGGAACACTGCTCTTGCCATCCCTTCAAATGGTGTAACAGCCCAATGCTCTGCTATGGCAGCATGAGGACCCAGAGAGCTAAATACTACTGCTGCCTTTAGGCACGGACCCCAAATGCAACAGCACTGAAAGAAATTCACACCAGAAGACAGGTAGTCAAGCTTTTGCTAATAAAAGATTTAAAGCACATCAATGAACCACATGTGACTTACCTTAGTTCCCTGTGCTGTGCCAGCAACAGGACAGTGTTGTTCTGCAGCTATGGAAATGCTGAAAGGGAAAACAAAATGTTTTCATTCTTCTCAATCACTTCCAATCACCTTTTCACTCATCCAGCTGCCCTTACACTTTGGTCTGCAATTCTACTTGCTTGTCTGGCCCTGGGTCAGGTCTGTCAAATTTTCTAGGCAAAAAAATAAACTTCTACCCCAGCAGCAAAATTACATTTGGGCAAAGCATTTAGTGTTTGCTTGAGGGAAGGAAAAGTCATGAGGACTTTGCAATCTTTATAACTATCAAAGTTTAATGGGTCTTCATTCATTCAGTTAAAAGGGTAAAATGTTTTGCACAAAGCTAAGGAAAAGCTGCTGTAACGTGTCTACCTTTGTTCAAGGAAAGCATCAGGGAGTTTTTCCAGTGGGGAAGGTTTTCCAGTGGGACTTTGGTGTATTTGCAAAGGTTGTGCTGGGTGGAAGCCTTTGAGCACTGGTGGTGTCTGGTTTGCGGTTGTATCCTCAGGGTTATGAAGGACAGAAGGAATGTTCTGAAGCAAAGCTCCACTAGATGATGCTGGAGTTGCCAATTTCTCAGAGGTCAGCTGGGAAGATCTGTGAGGGGTCTTGGAAAGCAAGCCTGAAAAAGTGTGGTTGACGTTTTATTGCTACAACAGTGCCCAGAGATTACATTAACTGTTTGGTTAGACTCTAGCTAGGAAAACTGTTATTTTTCTGCTCCTGAATTGTCTTATACAAACATGATATTGAAATTTTGTCTACACTGAAAGGAGAAATTGAACAAAAAGATGACAAGAGCAGGTCAGTAACAAAACTACTTTAACTCCAGCTAAGAAATTTAGTGATTACTATCCTTTCACAATTAATTTTAGTAGAATTAATAAGACATGGATTCAGAAATGATTCTTAGACTTTCTGCTAGAGCTTGCTTAAGCCCAGAGCTGTGTGAAGCTTTTCAGAAGGTCTCCTCTACTAACAAAAGGCATATGAAAAAACCGCTGGTCTTCTGATGAGGAAAGAGACCTACATAAAAAAATCATCTGGGAAAATTCCAAGTCAACTTATGAGATAGAAACGGAAGAGAAGCAGAACGGCTCGCCCTGAAAAAAATCAAGGCTTACCGGAAATACTGGCTTCACATAGATTGCAATGAGATAGATACTTGAAAATGAAGTTGACAATAAACCATCTGCTCAAAAATCCCTCTATTGAACAGCTTTTACAGCAGATTGCAATTAGGTTATGAACTTGCTGAACATCAATACGGATGACAGGTAACACTTTGTTTGCAGCTTTGAAGACAGCACTGCAAGAGATTTAGTTCAAAATAAATTCCCAGTTCCTGCCTTACAGGCAGAGGAAATTAGCCTGCATTGCCTTTGGTGAACGGTTCATCAGCTATGCCTGGGAACACTCAGATTCAACTTCATTGTTAAACACACACTGAAAACATATGAACCAGCCACTTTCGCTTCTGTGTCTAAGCAGAGATTCCATGTCACCATAACCACAGAAATCAGCACATTCATGTAGAACAGTTTACTTTGGATCCCTGACATAATTAACCACTAATTGAAATGTTAATTGTGTCCAGTGCTGGAGTTGTATCTGGTATAAACAGCATAATTCTCCTCCCCAGTAAGACTGGTTAAACTCTCCTCGGTACTTTTAGATCACAGAAATCATGATTAAGCTTCACCCACCTGGAAAAATTTTCACAGGGCTTTCAATTCTGAAAAATCCTGCTTCAAAAATCACTTTTTCTACTTCTGGTAATTTCTCCTGCTGTGTACAGCCACCAGCTCCATCACACTTCATTTTCTCCCTCATAGCTGCTTTTACAGCAGCAAGGCGGTTGCGGGCAGCAGTTCTTCCAGCTGCTCCCAGCTTCGGTTTGGATGCTCCACTGGGAACAGTCTTCTTCTGAAAAGGTAAGAAAGTCTTGGTCACATCTGGAAGCTTCACACAGAAGCAATTGCACACGAGCATCTATGCATTAACAGCCATTCAGCTATTCAGGTTAGTTTGTGATGAGAACATGAAGGGCTCTTCCCGTTGAGTCTGCAGTTCAGAAATACTCTGCAGGACTTTTTGCTAACTACTCCAGCTAACGTTTTTGAAAACAGAGGGACACAGGGACTCCTAGTGGCAAGGAGAGAAAGTAACTGCAGGACAGATACCAGCCAGGCAGTGCAGTCTCTTCCTGGCATTCTGCTTTTCAAAGGAAACGTTGTGTCTTGTGCCATCTGTAGCTCACTCAGGCTACACTCCCTCTGGTTTCCCTTGCCTGCAGTTTCTTATCAACCTTCATATCCTTTTTGTGACGTTCATCAGAGTTGAGCAGTCTCCAGGAACTGGATGGGGTTTAGGCAATGTGAACATGACTTGATGTTCAGTCATTCGAAGCAATCATGTATTCCAAACCAGGGAGCAGACAAAATAGCTTCTATTAAAGCTTATTTTGCAATAGGCATTTTGGAGAGTGTCAGGTCCATTTATGCTTAGAGAACTAGTTGTTTAATGCTACAACTGGCAGCAATTTGCCTTTTGGTCAAGTCAGGACTATTTCTAGTGACCCAGATAAAATGTTCTACAGCTGAAGAGTAAATTTCTATTCTAAATTTAATAGATTTGTCTTACTAGCAAAAAGGCCAATGACTTCAAAAGAGTCACAGTTAACTCTTGGTAGCCCTTAGTGCTACTCTTCCCATCCAAAAGAGGCCACTAGCATTACAAATACCAACTATTACAACTGCACTTGGGAGATACAAGGGAGAAGGGTGCATCTGGAGAGGAATTGCACTGAATTTTGAACACTGACGGTTAAAGAAATCAAATGAGTACTTGCTAACAGCTTACTAGCTATTTTGGATAACACACTTGCACCTTGATGCCTCGGCAGACATGCTTTAGAGGCTATTCATACCTTGACAATTCCTTTGCCTGGGTCCTCAAGTGGTTGCCACTCATTGTCTTGAAGCTTCTTCAGATTATCAAATTTCTTGTTCACATCTTCAATCTGTCAGAAAGCCCAGAAAATACCAGTTTAACACAACAGTGCTTCATAAAATCACGTAACAAATTGAAGCACACTTAGGGATTTAAGTACTTCTGCTTTAAATATAGAAGTAAATTAAGCCACCAACTGATATAAAGCATTAAATCGTAGACTGGTAGGGGTTGGAAGGGATCTATAAAGATCTACTAGTCCAACCCCCTGCTAAAGCAGGTCCACTTAGAACAGGTTGCACAGGAACATGTTTGGAAACTTCCCAAGAAGGAGACTCCACACCTGCCCAGGGCTCCCTCACCCTTACAGTAAAGAAGTTTTTCCTCAAGTGGAACTTCTTGTGTTCCAGCTTTTGTCTATTACCCCTGGTCCTATAACTGGACGCTACAGAAAAAACTGTTGCCCCATATTCTTGACATCCACCTTTCAAATACTTGTATTAATGATGTTCTCCCCCTAGTCTCCTCTATTCCAGACCAAACACTTTCAGTTCCTGCAGCCTTTCCTCATAAGTAAGATGCTTCAGTCCCCTGTTTTGTGACACACAATGAGCACACAGAGGTTACACTTGTGTGCAGATTCAATGACAAGGCTGGTGTCCCTTCTGTAGTTTAAAGGTTAGGAGGGGAAGCACAGAATTGTTAAGTAAGATATAACATCTAAAATGAAGGGGCTGGTTTACCATCTGCCCTCATGTGGAACTTCAGCACTTTGACATTGCTGAATTTAAGGAATGCAAAAGGACAGATGCATAATAGTATTTATCCACACAAGCCCCAGCCTTCTATTATGCAGGAAACACACCATGCAAGCTTGTTTGCTCTCAAACTGCTGGCCTGAACAGCTTCCTGATGCAATCTCTATGTGTTCATGACAAACTGGTCCTGCAGCTTTACCTCCTCCCTGGCTGATACTCTGTGCAACAGCCTCCTCCTCCTTGGGCTTTGCACTGAAGACAACTTGCCTCACTTGCTAATAAGGCCATATGAGGCTTATTTATGTACAGCAGACTGGAGTGACCTGTCCTTTATATCCCCCTCCTGAAACTCAAAGGATACAACCAAAACACAAAAGCTAAAAGGGACAGAGTTAACAATTTTGTTATTCTTAGGAAAAGGTGAGGAGGCTCAGGTGAAACTTGAGTGGCTCCCAGATACATAGTGAGCATGGTTCCTGCTTTCACTTGTTCTGGCAGGGAGGTTGGACAGGATGATCTCTAAAGGTCCCTTCCAAATCCCTACCATTCTGTGATTCTATGGTTAAATCCTGGTTTTCAAGTTACTGGTCCTAGCAAAGCTCCCCTCAAATATTGCCAAAGAAGCAGATCAAACCCTTAGGCTTTCTGGAGGGAATTTGAACCCTATGGCTAAGACATCAATAATAAATCCATCTTTGCATTTCATTTAACTAGGTGGAAGTTCCTTTGTTGAATGCTGACTGACAAATACTGTCAAGAGCCCTTTTGATAATTTAGTACATTATATGTCATTCTTAAACCAACGGAAGCATTGACAAAGAGGAACAGGCTTTCTTCTCCTCCTACCTAAGCTCAGCCCTGAAGAAGGTTATTGCAGTTTCTATATTATTCCCATACTGAAGATGGAACTCCTGCTTCTCAAGTTACCTCCAGGAACGTTCCAAAAGCTCCCAGCTTTTGGGCCAGGTACACATTGTGACTGTATCCTCGCTCCAAAGCAGATTAATACTTGGCTATATCCCTTCATTTCAGAAAGAACCCAGATAGGCCACAAGAAGACACAACAGGTGAACTGGTGCATGAATTATGAATCATAGTGCACCAGTTGGTACTATTCACTGTCACAGAGTCTAAACAAGGATCTGCATTTTTTTAACATTAAAACGTCAGAATATGAATGTTTAAACACCAAACAGTTTCAATCCATGCTTTGTGAACAAGCCCATCAACTTCCCTAGGTTACCATGCAAATACATACCTGAAAATTAACCATATCCCAAAACCCATCCAAGTCTGTACATGTTGTTTCTTTTTCACCTCGTTTAAATTCACAGCTGTCCACCAGCCCTTCAAACTGTTTAAACCTCTCTGCTATGAGCAGTCTTGTCTGACCAACTGTGGTGCGAATAAGATCTTTAGCTGACAGCGACAAGAAAACAACAAAGAGAGCATGTCTTGGAATAATCCATCATTTCACAATTGATTTCAATCAGTATTTTCAAGAGTGTGGAATTTGTTTGTTGTTTGAACTGTGTTCACCTATTACAGACCTGCAATACAGTTCAGATGGAGCATCACAGTCCCTTGAAGGGCTCTAAATCTGCTTCCTTGAAAAAAGTATCTCTTACTATCTGTTCAAGCCTTTAAGATAAGCATTGCAGGGTCACCTGCACCTGCTCAGATAAGGACATTTATTCTACATTAAAACCTAATTTTATTTGTAAAAAATCAGCTTGCAGTTGACAGATTTAAACACCTTTAGAGTTGATAACAGGAGAACTGTTTTGATGTGCATTTTGTCCACTGCAATGTCAAGCACTAGCATATCATGTACTACACCCAAGTTTTATCATTAGGCCTTTTTGTCTCGAGACAGATACAACTAAAGTTTCTCTAATACAACACTTTCTGTAAACAGTGCTACTTTGAAAATACATTGAGATAACACATACTTCCCCCTTCAGTGACCATAATACCCCTTCCAGTGTCTATTTCAGCTTAGTCTTACCGTCCTCTGGAATGTCCAGCTCAGATTTTCCATCCCACTGGAGGCACTGAGACATCAGCCTCTCTGTCTCAGACCGAAGAATGTTTCTAAAAATAAAGGGAAAAGTGAAAAAGTAGGGTTTTTTTGGGAATTTTCTACACTGCTGTCACTACTTGTGACTGTTAATGGTTACTGTCCTTTTGCTTTCAGAGAAAGAAGTCACACTGCCTTTGAGGAGAAGCTGTTAGATTGTTTTACTTTGCTGACTGGCTGAGATGAAGTTTCTTTTCTGCTGCTTTCAAGCTTGGTGGACCTGCTTTAGCAGGGGGGGTTGGACTAGATGATCTTTAGAGGTCCCATCCGACCCCTACCATCCTGTGAATCTGGGATTGTGTTCCTTAGGACAAGGTGTTAGGTCTCTGCACAATTCCAGTGCAGCTGTTGCAGCCCATGGGCATCACTCCCTCAGGTCCTCACCAGCTTTGCACAGACACCAGGATTCCAGCATCACTTTGCCAAAATGCTTTTTCATCTTCACCTTCAAGCAGCAAATATTTTCTAACACTACTCCTTTGTGTATACCCACAGGATTCAGGCAGAGTGTCAAGAGGGAGAGGGGAAGTTATTTTTTAAGCACTGCTTTACATTTTGCTTTGCAGTTAATACAAGCAGGTGCTAATCTCTGCACTCATTGGAAGCATTTGGGTGTTCCACAAATATCCCTCCCATAGCCTAAAATTCTTTGGTTTCTCTCCATGCACAGAAAAGGGTGATGAGTTTGCATGTCTTTTGACTACTGTAGTATGAGGGCTCTGACTGATGAGCTTTTATGTCAGAGCATTTCTTGTGGTTGAAGATTCAACTTGGTAGAAGACAAGGGTCTAGCAGCCCTTAAATGGTAGGTTTAGGTTGGACCAAAGCTCAAAGCCTTTGATTTATTTAGGTATTACCTCACCTCTTTCACTGCTTTCTAGACTCAAAACCATTGACTGGATAATGGATAATATAAATAATTTTCTATTCTTTCCTTGCAGTGACAATACCAAAAGGAGAAATGGGAATGTGCCTCCTCAGGTCACTGCTGGCAGACACCCACCATCCTAAGTGAGTCTTTACAAGTTCTCTCATTCCCTACTGTGCTTCACGTGGGTGAATGAAACAAATGAACACAAACCTGAAATAAGGGACACCCCGCTCTTGCTCTCCCGCATCATCTGACTTCATTTCAATCGCTGTGGTATCTCCAGGCACAGAGACTGCTTCACTGGATCTCAGCATGGAAGCCTTCTCATCTGATTCACTTCCTGAAAAATATGAAAGGCATTTGTTCAGAGTCAGGTGAAAGCTAATTATAGAAGAGTAAACTAAATGTGAGCTTCCTACCTTTTTCTCCCTCCAAACTTGTAGTGCCTTGCTGATCTGGAATGCCTTCAGCAGCAGGTGAAACTGAACTTTTAAAATCAGGTTCTTGTATCTTAGTTTCACTGGATTTTTGAATTATAGTACTGGAAACAAACAAAACACATGAAGAGTTAAGACATGTTGAGAAACTGACATCAAATGTGGTCAAACACACAGAAATGCACAATTTAGAAGGCAACCCTACATACAATATTAGAGAGCACAACAAATATATCTGAGTGGAGGTATATATGGCACAGTCCCCAATATATGGAGCTGCTCTGCTTCTAAAGCATGAACAGAATGATACCCCTTTCTTTGCTGTTCTATCAACTCCACATTTAAGCAATTGGATGTTGGTGTTTCAACATCACAGTTTGTTACAGAGGGAATGTCCATAGAAAGAGGTATTTTGTATTGTCAGAGGTTCACTTGCATTTTAGACCATTAGAAGAAAGAATCTTACGCTGGAGATTGTGAAAAATCCCAGAAGGCACCAGGTGTCAGAAATGCATTTGCCCTAGAAGGAGTCATGGGTGTGACTTTGTAGGTCGCTAATCCGCTTAATGGCTGAAACACAAAGTTCTGAGGTGCAAAAGAACGTGTTCTGGGTCTCTCTGGAGAACTGCTTTTGGTTTCCACTGAGGTTTGCTCCTGCTGAAGTTCTACTGACACTGGATGTTTAGAATCAGCTGCAGAATCTTTCATTGCTGAATCCAATTGAGCACTTCTATCCACTTCATGTTTAGAAGGAATTACCTGTAACAGCACAGACAAAGCCAACATTACATTACCAAATCAGTGTTCACTATAGGCATGGGCTGAATTAGAACATGACTGCCTGAAAGCCATCAGGAAGGGAATAGTTTCAGTTAAGCCCCTTTCTACAGTAGCATGCAGGTATAAAAGTCATGATTTACTAACAGGTCCAACTCATTCTGACACCTACAAATTGTTCTCGCAAGAGGGTAGCACAACACTTCACCTACCAAAACAGTAGTTAAAATGAGCAAAGGCATGCTCCCACTGCTAGGAAAAAACATGCTGTAAGGTGATGAGTTCCTCAAGAGGAGAATTACTGGCTCCAAATGCAACCAGGCCTGTTGAATAATCACTTTACACACATATTCTATCCAAAGACTGAAGATTAAGCTAAAATAAGCTGAGAGTTGAGGAATGTAAGTCCAGGACAATTGCACTTAGAACAACAGAATGCCATTAAAAGACAAGAAAAAGTCAGTAAGTTGAATCCATATTCCTATGAGATGAGTGACCAGGTAGTCCTACGGAATGCATTTCTGAGATAATTATATTAAGACATTAAGAGCTTAGATTGATTTTCAAGAAAATATGCATCTTCAGTCCACTGAAAGTCTTGTGACACTTTAGACATCCCTGCTTGGAATGTAAGCCTTGAATTTCAGCTTTAACACACTTCTTGTAACGAGATGACTGAGGTTACAGCAAGAGATTAACAACTGGCAAAGCAGATGCTGCCTGGGAAGAGGTACTTAACGAAGCACAGATGGAAGTGCCTCTTGCCTCCTGTCAGGGTTTGTGTGTGATTGCATACATTTCAAGACAATGGTGGAGAACAGCTGCAGTTATAGAAACAGGAGTGGGGAAGGGAGGCAATACAGGAGAAAGGAGGTGAGAAGGAATAGTGGAGTGCAAAGGAGGAGGAAAAGTATCGATAGTTCTCCCCCAGGACTGTCAGGGCTGGAACGCCCATACAAATTGTTTGGGAACCTGGGTGGGAGAGCTGTGGGGACATACTGCTGTCTATGTAGAGGCAGAGAAGTTTTGATACAGCAGTAACACTAAGAACCACAATGACTACCTTTAATGATGATAAATCATGTCTACCTTGCAGAGAATAACATTTCCAGCTTGCTTTTTTGGTGGTTCAAAACCTAAAACTGCATTTATTTCTTAGCTTCTAGAGTCTCTCATTACTTGAGCAGGAAAAGGACATATTCAGAGTATGTTTCAAAAAGGAATGAACTGCATAAAATTTACAAATGCTACATGAAACCAGCAAAGCAGGACATTTTTTTCCTTACTAGAAATTAAATATGTCACGTAAGAACTTCTTGTCTACTCTAAATCATTATCCAGATCTCAGTTAGTAATCAAATCATCCAAATCAGCACTAAATTCAATCCTAACTTTAAAAATACAGCAATACATACCGTTTCTTCCCAAGATTTAGCTTATTAGTGAACTTCTTATTACTCCTCTACTTGATTATGAGTATATTTGAGGTACAATTACACTCTTATTGGCTCTTAAATCAGTTTTACTGCTTTTCCATTTCAAGTGTCAAATGACTTACCTCCGTGACGCCAGGTTTGACTGCTTTCTTCTGCTTTCCTACATTTGCTGTCTTTCTCTGTGACTGGTTACCTAGAATGAGAGAAACTGCCAAAGGTGAAAAAAAGGCATCTGATTAAGACAATCTTTCACCATAAGAGTGCCATAAAAGTCCAGTGGCTAAAGCCAGGGAGAAACTGTGGGAGGCGGCTAGAGGGCAGATGCCTAATTGCAAGAGTTCATTCAAAAGAAGAGCTGGCCTAGGATTTAATAGCCTATTAAGGGATGTATCACCTAGAAAGCAAAACAGACTCATTCATTCATTAGTGCTCACATGTTGTCATACACTAAAAACAAAAGTTACCTTATTTCTTTAAAGGCCCAAGAGATCATGTCAAGCCAATCTGAGTTCAAATTTTCAGTTTCCATATGGTGTAGGATTTCTGTGGGGCAATGGAAACTGATACTATCAAAGCTGTGCTTTCAGCCTAGGGGTTAACTTCTCTCACACGTAATACAAGGGACATTGCAAAACCTTGTAGAGAATATCCTGAGAACAAGAACATACACTGGAAACTTCCCCCTCAAGAATCATCACACTCCCTTAGTCTAGAAAACAGGCAACTGTGGACAAAGAGAAATTCCTGAGCTGAAGATCATAGGCTCTCAAGTCTTCCAGAGGTATCTGTTGTGACCACAGACTTAATAATCCTATGTCCTTAAACAGTGATACACCAAAGAGGCAAATCTTTGCCAGTTCTGGTTTTGTTCTTTCAGTTTGTAATTACCATGTGGAATACTGATGCTTCACACTGAGGGATTTTAGGGGAAATTGCCCAGGGTGGTTTCAACATCTTGATTTAAATATTGTAATACAGTTCCAGATGACAGTCCTTCCCTGACATTACAATTTGGGATGATTTACATATAGTCTATCTGTTCAAAGGATATCACTAAACAATAGACTGTATACTGTGCCAAGACAGCTCAGAACAAGCTGATATATGTTAGGTAAACCTGCTTCTGCAAAGGGGTTGGACTAGATGATCTCTAAAGGTCCCTTCCGAGCCCTACCATTCTATGATTCTATGTATCTAAAGGATAGAAGCGTGCCTGAAAAACGAGCAAGATCTCAAGACAACAGAGGTCTCTTAGTACATCATTCGCCAGCAAGTATAGCAGCAGCATAGAGGTACACATGTTGTTTCCAGGGTTCACTTACCCAGTCCTGGATGGTAATTCTTTATAGCACACCATTCCAAATACTTAGATGTATCAGGCTTGAGTTACACAGCAGGACTATGTTCACTACCTCACTTACCAGTAGTAGCAGCAGTAGCTGTTGTTTTCAGCATCTGTCTTGCAGCCGAGGCGGCTGCTCTGGTGATTCTTACATTAGGGGCTGTCTGGACTGCAGTCTGCAACACTGTTAGAAATAGTAATTCCAGATATTTCAAGCTTAATAAAGCACTGCACTCAAGTAACAGAATTAAAACTCCCCATCTTACAGAAATCAGAAAGGTGCACTAGCAACTATCAGTTGCATTTAGTTTATCAGAATCAACAGCTCAGGGGACTGGAGCATCTTTCATTCGAGGAAAGGCTGCAGGAACTGGGGCTGTTTAGTCTGGAGAAGAGCAGACTGAGGGGGGAATCTCATTAATATAGTTACAAATATCTAAAGGGTGGGTGCCAGGAGGTTGGGGAATCCCTTTTTTCTATGGTAGCTAGCAACAGGACAAGGGTAATGGATGAAGCTGTAACACAAAAACTTCCATTTAAACACAAGAAGAAACTATTTTACTGTGGGGGTGAGGGAGCCCTGGCATAGGCTGCCCAAAGGGGTTGTGGAGGCTCCTTCCTTGGAGGTCTTCAAGACCTGCCTGGACATGTTTCTATGCCACCTGATCTAGGTGAACCTGCTTCTGCAGGTGGGGTTGGAATAGATGATCTCTAAAGGTCCCTTCCAACCCTGCCATTCTATGATTCTGCAGGGGGGAGTTGGACAAGATGATCTCTAAAGGTCTATTTGAACCCCTACCATTCTATGATTCTATCATTCCTTATTCAGCACAAAAGGAATTGTCAAATCTAGAGGATGTCAATTTTTCAAAAACTAAAGGTATTGTTACATCAAACACAGATAATAGATCTTTTTTTGTATTCACCAAAGGCACTATTGAAATGCATTTAAATAAAGGTCTGCTCCTCGGTGATTTAATTAAATTAGTCATGTGAGATCACTCAATTACTGAACACCCTGCATTAACGTCAGTGTTCCACATGATTTGTCTACTTAAGGCACAGATATCACTGCATTCTCTTCAAGGTGGCATGGCTTGGGTTTTTGTTGATGCACGTGATTGTCACAGAGAAAGCAACAGAGACAGAAGAGGATGTTGTAAAATATGAAAACAGAAGGGACTATTGCAAAAATCAGGAAACATAAGATTGTACTTGTAATTTATTGAGGAACACCATGACACGTTTCCTCAGCTGCACTAGCATACATCAGTAATTTGGGCTCCTGCCTTCAACATGATATGTCAATGTGCTTTACCAGTAGGCTATCCTTTTCCAGACCTTTCCCAATGGTGAGTGACACAAGCAGTTTCATTTACAGACAACAGACAGTGTAGCTGCCGTATAGACAGAAGAAAGACTTCACTGAAAATATTTGCAGCTCATCAATCAGTTGTTTATCAGGGGAAAAAAAATTCATATTTTACTTATATCAGCTATTCTTCATATTTCCAGGTGAAGTCACTTGCTCTTTGGTAACAGCAGCAGCCACTGCATGTGATATTCTTTGAGACAAACAGAAAGCTCTGCAGAGCTCCAGATGCTAAGGCATGGAACAGTCATGCAATTCTGCCTACTGAACTTTTTCTTTTCCCTCTTCTGGGGTGAATAACCAGTATCCAGGACACCTGGTTTCCTGCATTCCATTTCCCCCAGCCTACAGAGGCAACAACTATATGTGACACTTAAAGTCACACACTTGATAATCTGCCAGCTGCTGTCCTTATCCAAGCTGGTATCATTCTAAAAACTCCATGTTTCCTACACCCCAAAATGTACTGTAGCGTCTCCCAAAGATGTTCCTTGCCTTCCGCCCATAAAGTCACAACTACTGACTGACACAAAAAAACCCAACCCAGAAGCGTCCTTTCATATTCAGACGTGGGGATCAGACTATTTTCATACCTTTCTCTTTTTCAGCAGTTTTCTCTGTACCCATCTGTTTACATCCTGCTTGTGCAGGGCGCACGCCATGTCCCTTGGCACTGACCTGCAAGAAAGATTAGTATTCATTTCTTTCCCCAGTTTTCTCTCTTAGGAGCCAGTAAAACAAATGGTATAGAATAATTTGGCACAAAGGGCTTTAAAAAGTCCACAGAAGGTAAGAATGATGGAAGTAGCTCATTTTAGACGCGTGTTAATATGCATTATTCAACTAATTAAGAACTTGTCAGAAAAAGAACAAAGTAAAAAATATTTAAGAAGCAGTTTCCATTTACTATGAAACCAGGTGCCAATTACTGACACATCTGAGCACATTATTATGTGTTTCAAAAATCAGTTTTCAGAAAAAAAAACACCCCGGCATTAACTCAGTTGTCCTTTTGTTATGACTCAAAATCCTTCCAATGCATTCAGGTTTTTGTAAGGCGAAATTGCTAGATTCAAAAGAGCTTCTTTCACAGATTACTGCTGGTGGAATTCCTCAGCAAAACCTAGTTTGTTATACAAGTAATAGCAGAGGGGATTGCCAAGATTCACAGCAAAAACATGTCATCGTTTAAGTTATTTTGGATTGAAGAATGGACTGACTCTATAATCTGCATTCATGACAGTCTTTTTGCGTTCAGTGGAGATGCACTGGTTCTCCAAACCAAAACCAAAGGATGTAACTTCAGTCTCACTACTGCCTCTACGCATATCTGCAGTTCTTGCTGACTGCAACATTTTGTATTAAAGACTCTGATCCAGATCTGTGAAGTTTTTGTACTGACCTAATCAAACTCTCTGCAGTTCGGTTCAACTGTGGTCTGTCAGCTTGCTGAAAGCTTTTCTGACCTAATTTGTCTTTCTCACCAGGAAAGTGCTCTCTCTTTAAGCGACAGCACTCGCCTTTCATACAACCTTGAGTTACAGTCTGAAAGGCAATTGCATCCTTGTCTTCAAATTTATTCATTGAAGTGAATATAAAAAACAAACCACAGAGTGCTTAGATGCAGTTGCCATCACAGGTTTTTCTTCTTGGTTCTTGGCCTTTGATCGAGTGATCCTCCCGGAGGGAGCAGGAGCTGCCTGGAAACATCACCAAGGAAACAAAGAGTTAACATACTCCTTTCCCCCCTCCCCAGTCACAGGCAAGAAGCTTAAAGTGTGAAAAGCAACATGCCTGGTCAAAATGGGTCAAGTGTATAATTTGAAAGCCTTTCCAAGTCAAGGAGATTAAACAGAAACAAGTTACCACTTTCAAAATATCTTTGCTGTTTCATCTGTGGATGAATCATTCCAGTTTTTGAACTGAGAAGATAGTCATAAATACAAAAATCAACATAGCACTAGTACTATTTTCAGCTTTGTTTTAAAACAATGAGACAAATTATTCCCTCTTTGCTCCTTACTATAAAAGAAACTATTTCTTCGGCATAACATACATATTATTTTGTACACAAATAGAAATTTTAATATAGTATACTGCATACACTTCAGTTAGATGTCTAATATTACTCTCATTACCTTCTCTTTTGGCTTCCCTATCACTGGGTGTTCAGGTAGGTGTGAAAGAAAGCCAGGTGCAGCTGGTCTATACAACCCAACTTTAAACACATCCTTCTTTGCTTTTTCTCTCTGCTCTTTCAGTTTTCGAAGTTCCTTTTCTTCTTTATAGCGCTGGAGCATTTCCTTGCGCTCATTAATCCTCTTGGTGGCTGCATCTGTAAATTGTTCTGAAGCAAAGATGGAAGCCAACATTTTAACTACTTTAGTTATTTAGGTTAATTGTAACTGTTTCTCTATTCAGACATTTGTCATTGAAAGCTGAAGTTTAGGTCAGCTTTAGATACCAAAGTCTGCCTCAGATTGAGAATAAATAAGGCAGAAGTTGTTTGAAAGAACTTCATTAATAATTTTTATTCTCTCGGTGATGTCAAACTTGAATCACAACTCTGTCTGAAAAATTACTACTTAAAATAAAAATTCATTGCAGATAATCAAGATATAAATTTATTACATCTCATATTTGCTATGACTGCACAGGGATTGCACTCCTTCCTCCAATCATCCTCTGCTATGAAAATAGCAAAGGGAAAATATTTCTACAGTAACATATTAACATTTTAAAGATTTAATTCCTGAGACCACAAGCATCCAGGAGAGCCAGGGAGGCATAATTCAGTCTATCTGCAGGTAGTATTTTCTGGGACAAAGGCTAAGTCATCAAAAATTATCAATTTAAAACCCAAAACAATACCATGCATTTATCCATTTGTAATTCTATATACCCAATTATAGTATAAAAACAATCCATTTCAAAGCATAAGCACATGACAGACATAAGTTATATGTCAGGCAAGATTTTAAATCAGGATTTTTCAACTCTTAAAGACAAAGCAATTAAGAGACATCCCACTGAATATTAGTAGTGAACACACTCCTCCTTAAACTGCTGGAGCCAAATCCGAGCAAAGCCTCATTCATAGGCTCAGAACAGTGGGGAGGATAAAGCTGTATTAACACTATTTAAAAATAAACAACCCTTCTTTAAAGTTAGAAGAATTGTTACTCATTGGTTTTCAAATCTTAAACCTTATCTTTAAATTCAAATGTTAGCTACAACTAGGTTTTTGTGATGATGTTACTAAATCTATTTAAGAGACGTTTGTAACAACCTTTAAAAAGCTTTCTGAAGAGTCTTTACTTACTTTGGTTTATGTTGCTGCTCTTTTGAGAACACGTTTCACCTGTCTTATTTAATTGAGAAATCCCCCTGTCCTTTGAGAGCTGAACATTGACATCTGCCACTCCAAACTGCCTGCCCTTCTCAAACAACTTGTGTCTGTTCTCCTTCTGAAGCATCGATTTTCTGCGGGCAACTTTTGTTCTGATGGCTTCTGTACTCAAATCCTTCTTGTATCGACTGGCAAACTGGGAGGTTGCAGCCATCTTGACGACCCTAGACAAAAATCATAACCATTAGGAAAAGAAGCTGGCATGTTTTGTTTTGCCCTCTGCATTTAAGAGTCCACATGTCACAAACAAAGCCTGAGGTTTTTCATTTCTGTATGTGTACCAGAGAAAGCACAAATGACAATTTCAGGAATGACTCTTCATTATCTCTCTGTATTTTATGCATTCAAAGGGTAATAGTCACCAAGTCTGACACAGACTTAGCAAGGGACACTGCACTACAGCCAGGGATTGGCCTGCTGGGCTGTTTTCAACACAGATGGTTTTGATGTTAAGGAGACAAACAAGTAAATGACAAGGTTGCAGGACAATACTTGGAAGCAACATAGCCACTGAGCACTTAGATTATACTCTATCTGATGGCAAAGCATTTTGTCACTCAGCACCATTTCCCAACTGAGTTTCCAGGATGCAACTGCAATACAATAGCATCTATTTTGAGCAGGATTTCTCCCTTTTTTAACCCGAGGAAGACTTAATGCAAACGTCAGTTGGTCTGTACAGACTGCACTAATAGCAATGCAAAAAGCTCCATCCCCTACATCTCGCTGAAGCCTGTCTTGTCCAGGGATTTCACGCTTTCTTCCTGCAGAGAGGTCAGGATCAGTTCTTGGCAACTCAACCAGGGTCTTACAGGAATCTCGTCTTCCATTACTTAAACAGTTTTACAGTGAGGAAGGTTATAGAACTAAACTGAATCATAGAATGAAGAGGGTTCGAAGGGACCTCTGAAGATCATCTAGTCCAACCTTCCTGCTAAAGCAGGTTCCCCTCCATCAGGAGACACGGGAACACACAACCCGGTAGGTTTGAAAGCCTCCAGAGGAGAGTCCATACCCTCTCTGTACAGCCTGTACCAGGGTTCCATCACCCTTAACAATAAAGAAGTTTTTCCTTCCTAAATAGTCAACAGGTTTTCATCCATCAGTAAATTGGTCATTCACTGAGGTTGTTAATTTGAGGACAGCAAGTTTTGATCAAGCTAAAGAAACCATCAGTGAACTGCGATGAAAAGCTCAGACTGTCTATGAGGGCACAAGATTTCCTGAAGTCAATCCTCCTCCATTTGCTACCAAAAGTCAAACACACCAGCAGCTTTACTGAAAAACCCAAATGTCAGAAGCAAAACAGAAATAATTAACAATGTACTTTCAAACTGTATATACTTAGGAAAAGGGAAGCAAGGAGATAATCTGAGCTACTGCAAAAAGGGATACAGACAAGGTCTGTTAGATTCTGTCACTGTGGGCTCCTTGTATCTCACTTCATGGCAGCATTCATGTACTGAGTAACTTGCATGTCACTCAACAGCACTTGCACAACTGTCTGGAAGGGCTTGGAATAGATACTGGAGAGAACATGTGAGGCAGAAATCTAAGTGAGTATATTTTGTTTCTTTTTCCAGTACACTCTGTGCTGCAGGAAAGCAAAATGGTCAATGGAAGTTAAACAAGCAAAAGGGAGTAAAAATCAAAACTTGGCTTAAAGCACTAAAATCGGAGACTGGATCTCTTCCACATAGTCCTGGAAGAGCTGGTGCATGTCAATGCCATCTGATTTGTAACTATCTTACATTCATCTTGCATCTTACACTACAACTTCCCGAAATTGATTAAAGACACCATTTAATTAATAACCCAGTGGATAAAAATAATTCCTAAAAGCAGTAGCTAGCATCCAGTCTCCGCACCCATTCTTTGTGGGCTTTCAGGACAAATTCCTTAAATTTAACTTAAACATGTTCTTAAAGTATAACATTAGTCCTTTCCATGTGCATGGACAACTTTAAATCCAGTGCCTCCATGGAAGGAAACAACCTCTGTATCCACAGAGTATCCACTGTTACCTATCAGCCAAGCTTACAGAAAAGCTGCCTTTGCCTCAAACATTGACAATTTTTTTACCCACTTAAAGAGTTTTTTTGCCTCCACCTTCTGTTTTGAACAATATTTGCCCAGCTATTGTAACATAAGTCCAGTTAAGGCCTTCACCCATGAATAAGCCCCAGAAGTCACCTGCAACTTGAAAAAGGCAAAGACAATACAAGCAGAGATGCAGACGGTGCTTCCCACAAAGGTGCAATCAGCTCCCATCCCAGGCCAGAAAAAGCAACGCAAGGGATGACACTTGATCACCAACGCTCTAAACATCTCTTTAGCACAAAACCATTAGTTTCTTTCCAGGTGATGGCTGCTGGGCATTACCTTGCCTAAAGAAGAGTCTAGAAGATTCATTTGGATTTTAAGTTGGCGTAAAGGCTAGGGAAAGGGACAAAGGGCTTACACAAAAGCAAAGACTGAGGGCTGGCTGGCATGCACGACTGAAATGGAAGCTGAAAACCTGTCTGAGCTAATTTTATTTGTTAAACAGTGAGGGGGAGAGAGAACCTTTTGACCAGCGATACCACAGAACCCGGCGGAGTAAACACGGGTCCCGCAGTCCTTCAGGTGCAGTTGGTGCTTTGAGCCTCCGCAGTGGCAGAGCAGAGCGAGAGGAGCAGCGCCCGTCGCTGCTTTCAAAGCAGGAACGTGGCGAGTTGAGGGACTGAGGTCTGGGCTCCACAGCTCCGGGACGGGACCGGGGTGCGGGTGGGTTACAACGAGCCGGGCACCATCTTCCAGCCCCGCCGCTTCCCAGGGAGAGGCCCCGCGGTCGCCACAAAGCCCTCAGCCCCTTGTCCCTCACCAAGGCCAGTTCGCAGGGGAAGCTGCACTGCCGGGCCTCCCAGGACAAGCCCCCGGCCCCATCCCGCCAGCCCAGCCCAGCCCAGCCCAGCCCAGCCCAGCCCGGCCCGGCCGTACCTGTGCCGCCGGCCCGCAGCGCAGGGCAGGGCAGCGCTCACCTCGCCTCACGGAGCGCGGGCCCGCCTCGCCTCACTTTCAAATCTCGCCCGGCAGCGCTCATTGGCCAGCCCCAGCCCGCCTGCAAGCCCTTGGCTCTCATTGGCTGCGGCGGTCACCTCCCTTCCTCGTGCTTGCTGCTCATTGGTCGGTAGGGTAAAGGCGGGGGCGGCCCGTGTAGCCGCGCCAAGATGGCGGCTGAGGGGGCTGAGGCGGGCAGGCGGGCGCTGCCCCCGCGCCCCACCGCGGCTGTTGTTCCTCAGCGGCCGTGCCGTGTCACATCCAGAAGGGTCGCAGCCGGGTTGACACGGGCTGTCAGGAGCCCGGGGCTGTGCCGAGCTTTTGCTGCCCCTCTCTGCGTTCGGTTGGCGCGTAACGGGGCTCCGGCCGCGCGAGGCGGCTCGTTCTGGGGTCGGTTTAATAAAAAGCGGCGGAACGTAAAGCGCGGAGAGGCGGGTGAAGGGACCAGCCGCGTGGTGGCACTGCAGAGGCGCGCGGGCAGCCAAGGCCGCGGCCGCCTGAAGGAAGAAGCTTCCAGGGCCCCTCAGGGCGGTCACTGCACGTGGCACAGACACGCGGTTAACGCTGAGAGGAGGCGGCGAGGAGGCGGTTGAAAAGCGCAGGAGGGCAGAGCGCGGAGCTGATCCCCGCGTGGGAGCGTGGCTCTGAGCGTCAGGCTGTGGCAGTAAGAAGGAATGTCACCACCCCTCGGCTCCCTCAGTAGGTTGCAGCGCAGGCAGGCAAATGTTGACCACCCGGACCGACCCGACAGGCGCTGATTTACTGTAGAGTAAGATGGATATGGGAAGGTTTTTTTTTTACTAGTAGCAGGCTCCCCGGTGCCATGAAAACGATCCAATTAAACAACAGAGTGATAGGAGTTAATATTTGTAGACTCTGCCCGTGGAGTCCAACCCGAGGCAGTCATCAATGTTTGCTGCTTTTTTTTGAGACTTCCCTTTTTCTCCCAAATGGGGGGAATTTGAGGATATTCAGCAGCCCTAGTTTATGATACCAGGATACAGTGCAGTGATGTGAGCCATGCAGAAACACACGTTTTAGGGAAAAGGAAGCCTCAAATGTTTAGAACTGTCCTCCAATATTTTTTTTCTTGATGCATACTTGCAACTGAAAGATTCACTCATGCTGAAACAACACTTGTTTGCTCCTCAAGAGGATCTAGAATAGCTCAAATTAGGACATCAGCAATAGAATTGTGGAATCATAGAATGGTAGGGGTTGGAAGGGACCTTTAGAGCTCATGCAGTCCAACCCCCTGCTAAAGCAGGTTCCTCTCAATCAGGGGGCACAGGAACTTGTCCAGGTGGGTTTGGAATCCTTCTGAGAAAGAGCTTCCACACTCTTCCTGGGCAGCCTGGGCCAGGGCTTCCTCACCTGAACAGTAAAGAAGTTTTTCTTTATGTTTCGAGTGGAACTTTTTGTGTTCTAGCTTTTGTCCTTTGTTCTATCACTAATGCAGCAGTATGGTCTTCAAGGGAGACAGGTAATACAAACACCTGGCTGGGGTCTGTGGCAGGCTCAGGCTCTGCCCTGCACCCTGTCTGGTTGTTACCTGAGCTAGTCAGGTTAAAGCTAAAATGGGATCCTTAATGCACTTGCAGTGACACCTTCCACTAACAATATCTAGGTCACTGCAGGGCTTTTGATGTGTTTGAGTAATGCCATGGTTTGAAAGGATTGCAATGTCACTTGAAGATAAATCATGATAATTGGGTGTTTTTCAATCAAATTCCCGATTGCTGCTGATTTTATTGTGTTTGAACATATTACCCTTTAATAGAGATAAGCAAGCAATATGAATATATAAGCTCATTATCCCGTACAGGTGTTATCCTTGCCTGAAAGGTTAAACCTGTCATTCTCATACAGTTCAGATGATTTTATGATAATGTGCCTACATTTCAGCCATTGAAGCTTTGAGAATCAATTTGAATGTACCTATTTCTTGACACTATAACTGTCATTATTGGATACATCTTGTGCTGAGGAGATCGTTATGTGGAAATCTGCTAACTTGCTGTTTCTACTCTTCATTCATTCACGTGGGATATTGTTCTTTGTGAAGGTAATTCTTCCCATGCTTGCACAAATGTACTTTACTGAAGAACAGTAATGGAGCATGTAGGGAAATCTATCTCCAAATTTAGCCCTGGAATATATTTTGGGTGAGAGTTCAGGGGTATGGAGTTGCAAAGCTATAGCACCTCCCCCCCCCCCACCTCCAGTGCCACACAGTGTCACTTGCACGGAGTCAAAGAAAAGCCTCTGTAGGAAAATCAGTGAATGTGGAGCACAGCACAATGTCGCAGAAGGCATCCTCTGTCGGGAGTAATCCTCCTGACAAATTTAACTGATAACCTCTTCAGTGTTGTGCAACAAAACCTTTTACAGTGCATTAGTGGTTGTTTCCACTTCTGCTAATGCTTTTCATCTGAAGTGGTCACTCACTGAAAAACCAGAACCAATTCTAGGAGCGCAAAACAGAAGCTGGATTCTTTTCTTCAAGCAGCTAGAAGCATGGTTAAGCTTTCTGCTGCATTTTCTTGCTCTGGTTTTTGGGTTTCATTTTGCACTAGAGCACATCTTTAGCAGGAGTGTCAGGTGAGTGCCCACAAAACTCCTCATGCCTCAGCCTGTAGCCTGGGAGGAGGATATGGTCCAAGCAGGTGTGAGAGAGTGACATTTGAGTCTCACCAGGGTAAACTTGAAGAGTGTTTTCCCTTTCCTGGGTAGCTGCAGGTACCACAGTCTACATCAAGGGCGAGCCCTGCAGCCCATGGTCTCAATAAGGAATTGGTAACCTTGCTGTGCTCCTTCAGGGAGCCCTTAGGGACTTCTAAATGCCAGATGTGTGGGCCCAAGGTCCCACGCTGATGGGAACACCTCCACACTGGCCATATAAAGTGAATCTAAGACATCCCTTGTCTGATGTTTCCTGCAGCCAGGACTCTGCCCTTGGCAGGTGGGAGTTTCCACTCCCCCTCGGGAGGTGACTAAAGCTCTGGGCTATACATAGAAAGACAAGGTACCCGACTCTGGGTATTATGTTGCACTCTGGCAGACTGATCCCTAACAGCTAGATGTTAGAGCACATTTAGAAGCTCCCACCTTTCACTGGAGCTAACCTAAAATGCAAACTAGCAATCTTATAATGCAAAGTGGAGTGGGAAACCAAGCCCGAGTAGTTTTTATCTCAGCATATCTTTACATGCTCTGTGCAGATACACTGAGAACACCAAATGTTCCCTGCTGTTATAGATTCCAGTTAAAAAAAAAAAACCTGTTTTAATACTGCAGGTGAAAGCATCTTGCAGCTGGTTTCATTGTTCAAGGCCCAAAGCCATATTCTCAAGACAATCACGTTTCTTTTGAAATGGACTCAAACCTTCTTAGGTTTTTTTTTCCATGGGGAAGAGAGGAGTGGGAATGAACCCAAGAACAAATGCCATACTCAGCCATAAGGCACTGCTGAGTTGAGACCGAATTTGTATCGTTTCCAGGTACTTTGCTGTGGGTCACTTTGGGCAAGTTGTGCTTTCATCCCCTTTAGCAAAGGCAGTTGATGAACTGCTTGGTGTGGTGCTATAGGACAATGTTGCAGCAGTGGGAAAGAGGTTTCCAATTCAATTAGGCCACGACCATTGCATTTTCATTTCTAAAGAGCATCCTTTTCCCTACCTTAGACAAATCTTCTAGGCTTTGTTCTTATTATTACTATTATTTTGGCTTAAAACTTGTATGTATTTTTTTTTCTCAGCGTGCACCTCCTTTATATCTCCGTTGCTCAGAATCAGAACAACTCCTACAGAAGCTGTATGTGACTGCTGGAGTTCAGGGTTTCCTGGTTAAAACAAATGCAGGCAGTAAGAAACAGCTTGGTGTAGAGAGTACAACTCAGAGCTTTGAGGAATATGAACTTTAATTGAGATGGAAACAATAAAAGAGCTATAATGACTTGGTTAATCCTCTGTACTCTGACAGAGTTAAACTTCTCCCAGTCTCTGATAAGATAGGACTGGTTATCTTTATCTCTTGTTTTTTTTTTTTTTTTAATGTTCAAGGCTACTGAAGTGCAAAAGTGCCAGATGGCCGTGTAAGCTAAACAATGTGCAAAATCTTTCTTATATTATCACTAAATGCTGGTGTGTGGGTGGGGTGGTTGGGGGGGAGAGAAAGGTTATTTAATCATTAGAAGTCACTTAGCAGCATTTAGCTGTTGTTATCAGCATCCAACCAAAGACTGGGTCTGTACCATTGTGGGGCCTTTTTCTAATGTGGCAGGGCACATACTTCCCTTTAAGTCATCCTCTTTAAGATATCTTGTGTGTGAAACATGCCAGTATATAGGGTTGGTTGGGTTTTTTTTTTCCACATGCACAAACGAATCACCACAGTGCTATAACACAGAATTTTTTCATGGAACACGAAGCTACTGTGTCAGCAGCAGCTAAATCCTGTTGTTGTTCTGGGATTTTGTTACAGTCCAGAGGAGAAAGGACTGGAGGGATGAGGAACGATAGGTTCTGTTTTCTATCCTGTCACTGATCTAATAATTGACCTTCACCAGCTTGTTTTACCCCAGTCTTCCCTCTCACCCTTCGCTTTGACTTTGTATATAGTGGCTGTAGACTCCAGAGCCTTTGGGAGAGTCATCTCAGCCATCTGAGATGCCATGTTAATGTGACACAGTGCACTGGCTGATTAGCTCTGCCCCTCATCAAGGCTACTCTTGACACACTTACACCGCTTTTTAGCTTCAGAATGGTCTCAAGGACCTTCTCACAGTATTGCGTTACACAGGCTAAGTATCACCTCCACTGCTGCCCTCCTGCAGGTCAGACAAACCAGGCCTTTTTGGTTTGTTAGCCCTGCTCTCACCCTGGGACATCTGTGGTCCTCCACAGGGACTTTTATCCTCCCCTGCTTCTCTCTGAGCAGAGATGAACTCCTGAAATCTTCTTCTGAGGAGGGGGAAGGCTCCTTGTCACAGAAGCCCCTTTAGGCTCAAGCTACCATCTGCTGCTACCACTTAATTCTTTTCCCCGTGCCTTCACTTTGCATTTCACACTTGTTCTCGGTACCTTTGGTTTTGCAGAGCTTCTCTGACACTTGTCTCTCTCTCCCTCGCAGCCCGAGAGCTTCGTGAGGCTGGCGCACTAGAAAAGTGGCTGTGGTGATCCTTGTGTGACAGAGCAGAGCCTGGGGGCTGCACAGCTGTGCCTCCTAGGATACATCTATACCAAGAAAAGCAGCTCATGTTCTCCTGTGCTGTGGGCAGCAACCACACGAACGGTGGCAAAGGATCTGTAGTGATTGTGCTGGGCTGGTGACATCGGTGAAGCAAGTCAGCTGGCAAGGCTGGCAGCGTGCTGCGTCCCAGCACCCTGAAGGACTACCGTTTCACACTCCCTTCCCGCAGCTCTGTTGGCCACGTGGTCAGGAGCAAAATAGGTTTTAAAGCCAGAAGGCCTATCAAATGAATTTCTTTGGCCTCCTGCAAAGGACTACATAGACTTTTATCACTACATTAAATCAGCTCATAAGCTGCCAGTGCCTGGCTGCAGGCTGGGAGCTGCCACCCGCATTGTTTTCAGTGCCACGTTGGTGACTAAACCTCACCGCAACCAGCACACGGGCGGTAAGGTCCGAGACTCGGAGACACCAAGGCTGCGCGGGGACCCCGGCACTGGGGCTTGCTTCCAAACGCCCCTGGCCTCGAACCTGCCGGCCGGGGCCTCATCACGGGCTTGGCCCCGTTCCGAGAAAACCCCGAGAGCCCGGCCGTCGGTAGAGCCCGCTGGAGAGCGAGCCTCGAGGAGCCCCGAACCGGGCCCCCAGCCGCGGCGGTGCCCGCCTGGCGCTGCCTGGCGCGGCGGAGCGGCCGGTACCTGGCACGGCGCGGCGACAGCCTACGGTACCGCGGCCCTTCCCCGGCGGCCCCGCCCCGCCC
>WBNH01003121.1:0-68808 GCA_013401255.1 Urocolius indicus | reverse complement strand
GGCCGGACGGGGCTACGCGGCGCCGGGCCCCCGGGCTCCTGGCCGCCCCGCTGCGGCGCCCGCCGGCCGCGCTTGCTGGGGCTTGCGTTTGTTTTGTTCGCGGTGCTCCCCGCAGCGCCGGCACCTTCCCCGCGGCGGGGGCTGCGGTGCGGCAGGGGGCCGCCTCTCCAGGGGGTTCATCGCGCTTCCCCTCGTCGTGCAGCGCTGCCGTGGGTTCTCCCGCCGGCCCGGCGGCTGTGACGCCGTGAGCCCGCGGCGGTGTTTCGGTGCCGGGGAAGCAGCGCTCCGTGCGTGTCGGTCCCGTTGCGGCCCCGCGGCCCGGGCAGCCGCGCGGCTCGCGGAGCGTCTCCCCAGCGGTTGCGTAACGCGATCGTCCCGCGGGGCCGGCGCACGCGTGGCCGAGGGCGGCACGGGGCGCGTGGGGAAAGGGGCGTGCGGACCGCCGCTGCTTTCTGCGGGTCACGGTCACTCCGTGGGCCCGCGAGCGACCGTCTGGCATTTTTCTTTAAAAAAACAAAAAGCCCTACGTATTATTTCCCCCCCTCCCCCCCCCCAAATTTTGATCTCCAGAGCGCTGTCACTTCCCGATTGCGTTTTGCTGCGCGGCTTGCGCCGTGCTTCGTGCATCTGTTGGCCTTTTGCAGCAAAGGTCAGCGTGAACCGTGATCCCCAAAGAAAACCTTAATTGTTATTAGCTGTTGTGGATAACGCCTCTAACGACGCGTTCACGTGGGGATGGCGCAAGGACATAAGGAAAGGTTAAAAGTACAATTACAGTGGAAGTGATTTCTTCTCAAAATTACTTCCTCGAAGGCCTTGCTCGGAACAGTAAGTGTACCTTTTAATTTCTGCAGTAAACTGAGGGGGTTTTTGACTTGCACCGTGCGGCTTCCAGTTGGAAAAATCCTCCTTGTGTCTGAAGAAGTGGGTCTGATGCTTGTCCTGGGAGGTACCTTGTACAACACCCAACAGCAGCCTACGTTTCTCTGCCCTGCTTTTAAGGAACCGGCTGGGATAGGAGCTGTAAAGCAGAAGCAGAGCAGCTCGGGGTTCCTTGGCGGGCTGTAAAACCTGCCTACGAAGCTGTGTAAATAGTGGAGTGGTTAACTCTGCTGCACAGCAGGCTAGCGTGGCTGAGCTGTAGCTCTGGGTAGTCAGTTTGGATAGCTGGAGATATCTAGGCTGGCTTTGAAACCGGCTAACTTGCGGCACAGACTCGAGTCGCGAGTCTTAATGAGTGTTTGCGTAGTGCTTCGTGTTTTCTCGGATGAAGGGTTTTACATAATTGACCATTACAGTTGTCTGCCACCCCTAGAGAGGAGCCAAAAAAATAATAAGCGTGGAGGAGGGCAGTTGTTTTGTAAGGCCATAATCTAAACCCGTAAATGCTTATAGGTTGTTAGTGTTGTTGCTGCTTAATGTGGAGGCAGCAAAATGACTGACTTAAAAAGAAAAAAACAAACGAAAACAAAAAAAAACCCAATTTATTTGCTGATTTTGAGCTGTTTGATCAACATCGTCCAGACAAATGACATCCTGGTTACATCTGAGCTGCTGCTGCTGCTTCAGTGCTGAGAAGAATTTCTGATGCCTCTCCAGTTGCACCAGCATTGCAATTTTTTTTTTTCCCCTTGAAATCTCAACTTGAAGCCTTTTACAGTGTTTTGATTCCCTTTTAATAAACGGCTAATCCCTTGCTGCAGGGGATAGGAGTGTTTTGAACGTGGCATTTTTGGGTCCTGGGGGGAGGGTGAAGGGAGTGCCTTATATTGCTTTCCAGCAGCCACCCGCCTTCCCTGGGTCTGAGTGAAAGAGCCTTATTGATTGGTTTTGAAGGTAACATGCCCAATTCTCCTCTTACATGCTCAAAACCATAAATTTGCTGTAGCACAGAGCCTTTGAGGGAAAGAAATGGAATGTCAAGGAGCCTGGGCTTCATCACAAGCAGCCTGGTAACAAAAGCAGTGTCTGCTAATTGTGTCATGCTTATCAGAATCTCCCCTTCTAATGACAAAAGTTCCACTTCAATAGGTGTCAGAACTTGTGGGATTTGATTCGAGACCAGGGTCTTAAAATCATCTTTCACGCTCCGTATGACTAAGTTGCCTTTCATATTTAACTGGAGAACGAGCAGAGGCTGAGGAGGAAGCTGGGTACGTTTCGCTTGCACTGAGCTCTCTTTAAAATCTTTTCTCCATTTAGATAAGGATCGTGAAGAAGTATGAGTGACTTGTCAAGCACTAAGCTGCAATTAATTTTCTTATAGGCATATAAAACATCTTTCTGTGCCCTTTAAAATGGGAAGCTCACCTTGTAGCATGCTGCAGATGCATAGCACAGGGCTAGTGAGCTTGGTTAGCAGATAGCAGTGAGAGCATGCGTTCACAGAGACTTACCTGTAGTTCCCGTGCTAGGAAGGGCTTTGGTTTTGGGATACAGAGGTGTCCAGGTCGATTTCTGATGCCAGGAAGTTAAAATACTGTGTAATGGACACACAATATGACCTGGGTGCTAACAGCCTCTGAGGTTCCAGGTGTCAGCGCATTCACTGTAATGTGTTGTTTTCACTTCTCACTGCCCTGGAGAGTAAAGAAATAAGCAATTTGGTGTAATCCTCAATCAGCAGTTGCTTTATTACCAGCAGATATGGCGTATTTCAGTATTCCCATTGCAGGTTTGATGCCGGATATTCAGAGGAGATAACAGCTTGTCTTGTGCCCTGTAGTTGAGTCTGTAAGGAAAACACAGGACTGGTCCTAAGCCTGTGATTAAAGGTAACGTAGCTTTGGAAGCGTGTGTGTCTCTTGTCCCTGCCTGATGCTTTTTTTGAGTCTTGTGGATTATTTGGTCACCAGATGCATTACTAGATGTTCCTTGTCCTTGCATTGAAGCTTTTGAAGGAAGTCCTAGTTTAGTGAAAGTTTCTGGTTAGAGATCCTTGTCCCAGCTTTGTGAGTTCAGCAGTAAGGAGGGCACAGAAATTCTGCTTTGGTACGTGTGACTGCTCAGCTTTTATTTGTATGATATTTTACCTCTCTTGTTTTCCAAGCTACTTTGATTCTATTAACTTATTAAACTTAGAATCTACTGAAGTCATTGTGACTTCATAGACTTTATAAAACGAAAGAATGTTGTCCACTTTTTAGTGTCCTCTTTTTTTACCCCTAAAATATGAATTGGGATAATAGCCCATAGTTGCAGATTCTTGCTGCACTTGCAGGATTTGTATTTGGAATTTACATTTGTAGCTGTGGAATTTTGTGTTTATTTCCCAAATAACTTTTCTTTCTTCTTGTGGAGGGCAAATATCTGTTGTATCACTTGCTAATCCTGCTGTTGCAATCTTAAGCCTAGAGCATAAGTGGAGATGTATTTACCACTGTAGGCATGGTGGGTGGTTTTAATATAGCTATTTTGAGTATCAAACGCAGAGAAACCGCAGCAGGACTGGCTGGTACAGGGGTAGGGTGAGCTTGTGCAGCTCGCATCACTGGTACTTGCTTGGGCAGCCAGTTCATGGTCACAGCTAAGTGTCTCCAGTGTCATTACAATGTGTATGTGAGGCAAACGCATTAAATATAGCTCAGGTATGCCTCAGCATGTTGCAATTGCACCTTCTGTGTCAGTACAGAGGTAATGGCAATGTTTACACAGATCACCTTCCTACACATCAGAGGTTCAACTGCCTCTTGTGTAGTGAGTTGCTGCTGGGCAGCCACATGACTACTTAGTGCTGTTTTGAGAGTCAAAACACTACAGAGGGATGCGTAAATGGCTGGTAAGAAAATGTCAGCTTTAAAAAAAATATTCAGAAATGGCTGACTGTTATCTTGGGGTGCAAAAATAGTGCTCTTTTCCATGTGATTACAGAAAGAAGCTGCTGTATCTGCATTTCCTAGCAAAGTAATGGCATTTAGGTAGCAGAGAGGCTGAATCTCTGCCAGTGAAAGTCTTGCTGCCCTAATGTGCCATTCTGTACAGTGCTCACAAACGAATATGCAACGTTCTTCTGGTTTGCAGCAAAACAACTAGTGATTAAAAATTCAGCAGATGTTGTGGTTCACTTAACTACTTGTTCTTGCATCATTCAGGTCATATCACACAATTAATGTTGCTAATGTTCAATCTGGCTTTTTTTTGGTGTGTTCTAAGAGTGGAAATTATCTGAACTACCATGGGATTTATGGAACTATTTTGGCAGGAACTAGGCTATGCAAAGTAAATTATTCAGAACTGTTTTTATCCTTCCCCTGCCTTGGAGAATCTCCTTTTGATTTCTCAAATATTACTTGTTCGTGCCAAACAGGGTTTTCATTTCTGCAGGTTTTCTCACTTTAAGGACCTAAGTGTTTTCTTTTGATTGCCTTGAGATGATAAATGAGACTCCCTAGTTGAAAATGGAGAGGGAGGGGAAATCATGATAGGTGTAAGTGCTTGCTTTGTTACTTAAACTCAGTATTTCATTTGGCCACAGAAGTATTTTTGTATGAGGATTCTTGTTATGTTTCGGGCAGGGTTTCTACTGCTTTCAGTATGTCTACTTTTAGTTTGCATGGTTTTGGTTAATAGTATTTAATCCAGTGTGTCACTTACTTGACTTGTAAATGAAACTTTATGTTCCTCTCCATATATTCCTTATTATGTAAGTTTTGGGTTCTTTTTCTAGTACACCCAGGTTCTGGAGATGCTTTCTTTGCTAACTGGAGCTACAAAGCAACACTCGTGCAGCGACACTTGTGTCTGGCGTTCATTTGTTTCACCACTTTCCTGTTTGGAAGCTGCCTGTACTGCACAAGGAGAAGACTATCCTCTCTCCTCATGATCAGCGCAGGAACTATGGTTTTGGTTGACCTTACTATACCTTCTCAGGACCCTGATGATCCTCATAGTAAGTAGGAGGCTGGATTCTCTTAGATGTGTGCCCCCTAAACTGGATACATCCATTGACATACATCTTTATGGATCTGGCTTCTATAAGCAGGATATAAACACCAAGGTTAAGGCAGGCAAGCAACAGAGAAAAGTTGCTGGTTCTTTCAATGTCTTTGAGAGTAACTTGCTGTACCAGGACAGCTCTTGGCATGAGTCAGAGAAACCAAATTGAGAATGTGGAATGCAGGTGAAATATTTTGGTCAAGGGCACACACAAAGTTCAGCCGTTGCTTAGCATGTTGCTGCAGGTAGCTCAAGAGTCGCAGGGCTGAGGAGAAGGCTGTATCCTGTTAAGCATGAAGTGGCAAGTTGCTGAAGGGAATGGAAAAGGTAGATTTGAATGTTAAGGTACATGGTATACAACATAAAATGGAGACACCTGTAAACAGGGTTTTGGAGAGATAATAGACAAAAACTGGAGACTTTCCCTTTACACACACACCATTTGAACTTGCAATTTGGGTGATTTTTTTTTTTTTGTGCTCTGTCAATTAGCACATCAAGAGGATGTAATTTTAGGCAAGGCAGACACTTTTCTTTTGCAAAAACCTGTTTGGCCTATTAATGCTAATGGACTTGGAGAGAACTTGTTTCTCCTAAATTGTCAGCAGATAGTCAATCAGTTTGGAAAATGAAGTCTTAAAGATGTAAACCCTCCCCCAGCTTATTTAATATCCTGTTTAGAATGGTGGAAAAGGAGGGTTCAGATTGTGTTTTGCATATTTCTGATAGCATGAATACATGCACCCAATATGTTATACTTCCAGAATTGATATTCAGAATAATATGTTGAAGCTCCAATTGCAAAAAAATAACTTCACACATAGCTAATTCCATCTGCTGGAAAATAAGAGCGGGGCTAACTTCATCACTTATTTGGGACCTGCTTTTTGCTGTGCTAATTACTATGTATGAACTTTGGAAATTTGCATAATTTTTTGGCAAACCAAAGCGGCAGCCATTTAATTTAGGATTTTATTAACTTTAAACATCCCTAGCAACTCCTAAGTTGCTTTCTAGTTTTGTGGTTTTGATGTTTTACAAGCATTGGTTCAGTAAGCTGCAGTAGCTTTTTGTTGTTGTTGTTGTTGTTTTTCTCTCCCTTTGCTGGAACTTGTACATATAACAGCAGCTTTGCTGCCATTCCCACTACCTTTTAACCTGCAATCTAAGGCAAAACTCCTTCTGTCATTCAGATTGGCAAAAAAAAATGTTGAAATTCTCAAAAACGAATGCAAACCCAGTAGAATTGTAAGTTAGATTTTTGTTTGCTCTTCTGCAGTGTGAGAAGAGCACTTTAAATATTTTAGGTGTAGATGGTTTTTAGAAAGTAACCTTGGGGAAACTGGGGCATGTCAAGTCTGGTCCTAATTCCGCTAAAAGCTCTTGTGACGTGAATTCTTAAACTCCAAAGAGTTTGGATGTAAAAATCATCACTGCAGGTAGTTACTAATTGTTCTTTCTTACTAAAAGGCTGAGTGATGACACATTTTTGACTTCTCAAGGTGGCTAGCCATGCCTTTTCCACTTGGTTTCCTTTTGTCCTGGTGACCTCCTCCTTTTACTGGTTTTGCTGCTTGGCAGACAGTGAAGGCATAGAATCTAAAATATTAAAACAGTTGGAATTCTGTAGTAAAAAACCACAATCTGCTTTGTTGGAAAGCTGTTATTTACTGGCTAATCTTATTTAGGATGTAATAGACTGAATGAATTTTAAAATCTGAAGTATTCTTTCTGCATTGCAGTCTTAGTCTGCTTTCTGTCTCAGCACCATCAGAAACTTCTTATTTTGCTACGTGCAGTTCCAGTCCCCTGCCTTTGTGCCTCTTCCCTCCTCTGTTGATCACTGAAGAACACAGTTTTTTTTTTCTTTGGGATGAACAGGGTTATATTGGTAGGCTCTTTAATGCCTCTCTAATTGGCAGAAAACCAAGCATAAAATCATCTTCATAAGTCACTCTGGAGGTTACCTGCTGTTAACTTTCTTTGCATGCTAACATCACCAAAAAGATTTTTGAGTTTGATTTGTTTTCCCCAAGTCTAGACCAGGCATAATTATGTTCATGTGTATGTGTAGGCCTGGGTATTGCCATCCTGCAGCCCAGCAAACAATTTGAAAGTCCTTGGGCAGTTAAAGACAAAAATGTCTTGTAGCATCAAAGGCAGCAGCTAGGTAGGCGAAATAATTTTCTGTTGTATCAAAACTTCAAAGACTGAACTCATGGCTTGTGCCTGTGCTTTGGCTTTCTGCAATGTGTCAGACTGGAGGCTATGCTTTACAAACAGTGTTTGGACACTGGGTTCAAACAGGACCTGCTGTGTATCGCGTGATGGTAGCTAGGGGTTTATGTTTACCAGCTCATGTGCTTCCAGAGGCAGCCCAGTTCCCTTTTGATTTATAAAGCTCTTCAGTGAGGTTTCTATTGCAAATTTTGCCTCACCTCAGTCTTCATTGCAAAGCATAAAAATCCTGTCTCTCGTGAATCCTCCACTTTGGCATTGGGACTGTGGTCTTACTATATTTGTGTCTTCAAATGGCTTCCTAGACCTTGATTTGATCAGGAGGGCACCAGAGCTTACCATCAGGTGTGGGACAGGCTATTAGTTTCTTATTTGCTTTTGATTTCTTTTCTAAAGAAGGATGGCACCTTACCCTCCTGCTTTTAATGAGGCAATTTTATCTCGATAAGCACATGAATGAAGTGGTGCAAAGATATTTATGAGTCTGAAATCTAAGAAGATCTGCTACTGCTTCTGAAATCCAGGCTGTGGGAGGCTTACTGATGGCAATGAATCTGTCTTCCATGGCATTAAAAAATCCCTGCATTTCTCTTAGAACTCTTATGGGTTTTTTAGATGCGGTAAGACTACAGATGTAGTCATATTAAAATGTGTAATAACTTGTTTTGAATTGGTCTTGCAGCAGAAGCAGTTGGAGATGTGGCTCTGGTACAAGTTACTGGAAATACTGTTTTAATTCAGCTTTACAGCCTGTGCTGTGAATAGGAGCTCAGAGCAGTTTGAGTTGTGCTCCCTCCATCCCGTGGTGCATGGGATGCCACCAACAGTGGACTGTACCAGTTTTCCTAATAATTGTTTGTCAGGCTTTAACAAGTTAGTTGTAGGATAAATAGTAGTTCACATCCCTTTGTAGCAAATATCTCTGCAAGGTTCTGGTTCTGTGTACTCTTTTTACTTTAAGTCTTTTTTTTTCCCCTTTTTCCTCTTTTGGATTAGTAGATGCAGCCAATGAGGAAAGGGTTGTATAGGGATTTTTTGCAGTTAACACCACTGCATCCCTGGCCTGACAGAACCCAAGGAAGTGAAGGCACCAGTGGCTTGCGGTGATGGCCCATTCATTTTTGGGAGAATGTTTTTAGGAGGCTGGGAAGAACTTAACTCAGGAAAAAGTCAAGGAAATTAATCTGAGTATAAAATGCTTGCATCCATAGTGGAACAATTCACTGTAAGTTCATTGGTGGTGCAAGTTGCATTAGTATTGGTTGTAAGGTTGTTTTTTCAAGTTCTTGGATTTAGGGCTGGGGGGATCTCCCTTGTCCCCAGCCCACCCTTACGTTACTTGTGTCACAGGAATTGTTTTTTGTCAGGTGACTGTCCAGGCAATGCAAAGGCAGTTAAGGACCGAAGATTCCATCAGACTGTTTTCCATTTGAGAAACCTAGATATTAAAACAAAAAAAAGAGAGATAAATTTAGACATTGGTGACCAGAGATGGAGAAACTTTACCAGGGTGTACATGAGAGGGAGAAAGCATGTCTTCAATTATACTAACTGGTGTCACTGGGGTGGAGAAGAGGATGAGTTGCCATTTGGCTTTGAGGTGTCTGGGGCCTTTCTGCATCTTCCAGATATTATCTGTGGTTATGGAGATTTACAAACACAAAGCCCAGGTCTTTAAGGGAAGGTAAAATGAGACAGTGTCAGTAAAGCTAGACAGTACCAGCAAGCGATACTTGTGTCCTGGGTTTAATATATTCATTTCACAGTGGTCATGCCCAGGAGGATCTGTGAAAGATGCTCTAGTTTAAGGCTAGTACAAACAGCAGTTCTATTTTTTTTCCTCTGAAAAGTGGTATGGCTTTACTAATAGCTAAATTCAGGCACGTTAAGCTTAATGTATGCATGTGTGGGTACCTGAGAGTCCCATTAAGTAAACCAGTAACTTTCTTTTGGGGAGATACTGAGGATCTCAGCTTTGCTGCCAGTCAGGGCCAAGCCAGACTTGTTAGCAGCTTGTAAGCAACAGTCTTTCTTTGCTTTGGAGGTATTTTAAGTGATGAGGGTAGCAGAGCTAGAGGGAAGAGGTGATAATGTCTGTGCTGGTGTGGGGTTTTTTTTTTTCCTTTTTAGAGGAGAGGGAGATGGAACTAATTGCATACCTTCAATTCCTGTTACTTCATTACTGAGTAGTTATTGGAGCAGCCCTGCAATCTGCTCTGATAGCAGATAAGTGGAGTGGCTTGCAGCACTTTAAACAAAACTTAAGTGCTTTTTCCTTTTTCCCTGGAGTGAAACTGTAATTTCATTATGTGAATGTTAGCCAGGACAAAGTTGTTTTTGCAGCTGTCAAGATGCTTCTCTGGGCTTTGTGTATGTTAGAGGTGCATTCCCAGTGTATGCACCAAAAATACCCTAAAATACTGCATTCCTTTACCTGACAGCTTCAGTTGAAGGCTCTGCAAGTGCTTTGCTAGGGGAAGATCTGTTTAGCTTGGAGATTAGATGTCTCAAAGGGTTTAGATACAAACCAATGAGTGTTTAGATGATATTTCCTTTCCTTAGCAATAAATGTTAATTAGTTTGTCTGCATTAGTCCCTGAGTAGTCAAGTGAAAAAGCCCAGCCAAAAAGACCTTGTCTACTAGGTCTCTTGCTTCAGAATACAAATCTATGTGGAGAAAATGATCACGTCGATGACTTTGGAGCAGAATTCCATAGTTTTGGTTCCCCAGACATGGCTTTATACGCAACCCATACAAAGCAAAAGAGAAGGCTTGGGCAGAGCTTCAGAGAGGGTTTTTGTCTTTCTTTGTAAAAGGATAATAATGCATTCATTCATCAGGCTGAATCCTGATAAAATACCTTCTTGGAACTGGTGTTGGTCATGATGATGATTTTCAGGTACCAGCTTAAAGCCAGGACAGCACCTCACATGAGTGCCTGGATTTTGCACAGCATAGTACCAGGCAAAGCTTAAACTCTTATCAGAGTAACTTTTTCTAGACTTCCATAGAACTGTTAAATCTGATCTATTCCTAAAAAGCAACTGATTGTGCAGTTTGAGCTGCATATGATTCTTTGTCCCTGCTTTGACTTGAATGGAAAAGTAGTTTGGTTTTGCGTGAAACTGAACTCAACTGTCGCTGCCCCAAAGGGGATCTGTTCTTGCAGCCTCTGTGTGGACTCCAGGCAGAGCTCTTGGCTCTCACTGCTTTTTGCTGAAAGCAGGCTAACTCAAGTAATACAATCCTAGAATGGTTTGACTTGGAAAGGACCTTAAAGCTCATCTCATTCCTACCCCTCAGCCATGGGCAGGGACACCTCCCATCAGACCAGGTTGTTCCAAGCACCATCCAGCCTGCCCGTGAACACTTCCAGGGATGGGGCAGCCACAGCCTCTCCGGGCAACCTGTGCAAGGGCCTCACCACATTCTCAGGGAAGAACTTCCTTACATCTCATCTAAATCTCCCTTCTTTCCATTTGAAGCCATTACCCCCTTGTCCTGTTGCTACATCTCCTTGTAAAAACTCCCTCTCCAGCTTTATCAGCCCCTTTAGAGACTGGTGGCTGCTGTAAGGTCCTCGTGGAGCTTTCTCTTCCCTAGACTGAATACCCCAAAGTCCCTCAGCCTGTCTCTATAGGAGAAGGACTCCAGACCTCTGATCATCCTCGTGGCCTCCTCTGGACTCTCTCCAATGGGTCCAGGTCCTTCTTTTGTTGGGGCACCAGAGCTGGATGCAGCACTGCAGAGGGGTCTCACCAGAGCGAAACAGACATCGAGAATCACCTCCCTTGAATTCCTGGCCACACTTCTTTTGATGCAGCCCAGGATACAGTTGGCCTTCTGATCTGCAAGCAAAGTACAGTGGGAGGTTGGTAACACACTAAGGCAGGTACTTACTTGACAAAATATCTTGGGAAAGAAAATGCAATACACTTAAAAATTATTGGTAGTCTTTGTCAGTTTGGACTTGGCTGTATTGGTTGTAACTGAGCTGATAGGTTTGATCACATAGAGTGACTCTGTGTGGATCCAGCCACAGCATTAAACTCTTGATATAACTTAAGGTGACGTAATGGTGAATTTCCAAGTATTGAAGAGTAGGAGGCCCCCTTAGCCATCTTGTGCATTTATAGGGTGGCCTTCAGAGGGAAAGACACAAACATGCTTTGGAGCTGGCCAGTGTATCGTGCAGCAGAATGGATCCGTGCTTCGATAAGATCCGTATAGGTTCTTTTAATGAGGTGAGCTGCCTCGCCTTTCTTTAGGATGTATTTATTTATTTGTTCCTGTGAAAATCTGTAGCTGATCACACTCCTGCATCCATTTTTAGCTGTGGATATTACAGGGACAAGAAGCTGGCAGGCTGATTGGGTATTGCCTAAATAACGCTCCAGGCTTGAACTTTTATTTGGCTTTCATCTGGCTGCAGGGCTGCCTGACCCCCAGCCCACTGGGGAAGTCAGCCCAGCATGTTCTTTGCCAGTTTCCTTGGGAGAATGTTGCAGTGCATGTGGAGTCTCATGTGGTGACATGAGTGCCCAGCAGCCTTTTTAAAAGAGGTTGGGGGCATGCCTTTGTAGGGAAAAGAAGCTGAGGGACAGATATGATAACTTTCATGTTGGCCAGCTTCCTCTGAGGGTGAGATAGGTGGAAAGGGACTTGCTTACGGGCAGGAGGCTCAGCTAGCTGGTGAGGAAAGAGCTGCAAAAGCACAACTCCTTCCTGTGAGTGGGGGAAGCGAAGCTCATCCACCTGTATGCTTACAGTGAGGGTACGCACCGTTGCTTGGAGCAAGAGCTTGGCTTGTCTTTGTGCTGATGGGGACTGCTGACTGATAAAATGGTCTCTCTCACAGATGCTAGATCCTGTTTTGTGAGCTGTTGAAGAGTTGCGTGTGGTTGCGATCCCTTTCTGCTGTTCTTTTCTAACCTGTGCCTCAAAGTGGTCTGTTCACTCTCCCAATGCTGTGCTTAGTGTTTTAGAATTGCCCTGGAGTGTCTGTGGAAGTTGGCAAGGCTCATGTGACAGTTTAGGATGGTGAAGTTGTGTTCACCATGCTCTGCTTCTCCTGAAGTTTGTTACAATCAAGCTTCCATGGCAGCCACCCAGCCTTGGCTCTTCCTTGCCCTTTCTTTGCCTCTTAATTGTTGAAGCGTGCCTCGGTACTTAACTTCCTCTCTTTCTTGAGTTTGGAACTGGGTTTGATCGCCCCTCTGAAGCAATTCTGCTTGAGCTGGCACACATCACTGGGGAGAGTCATGATGGGTGTCTGCAGGTCTTTGCATTGATGTGCTCATGAGCTGGGATGGGTGCACTGGGGCTACTTCAATATCCACTGCTTAGTTATGACCCATCTTGACTGTTGAAAATGGATTGAAGGCAAATTACCCAGTTCTGGAGACTCTCTGGGGCAAAAAGTTTTAATGAGTACCTGAAGGGCCACAGTCCTGTAGATTGTGTGTGGTGTCATGTAGCTGTGAGCAAGTTTTCCGTGTTGAAGAAGCTGGATTGGTTCCTTGGTGCTGGATAGCATCTGATCTTTATGTGAGGGAGGGGGAAAAGCTGTCTGACTTTAATCTGAATTTACTAGGTAGTTAATGAGAAAGACCTCTGCCCTGAGTAACTTGTTCAGCCTATGTTATGTTGCAGGAGCTCCATGGAGATGAAGCTGGCTGGCTTTATTTTATTCTGGAATCCATGTGTCTTAAAATTGCCTCCAGAATCTCAGCCTCTGTGATACTTCAGACTCACAACTGGGTGTTTAGGAGCTGAGGTTGAGGCAAAGCCTGGATGCTTTGGTGACAGGAGGTGATGTTGGCACGTGGGACTTGTCATTCAGGTGTCCTCCTCGTACTGAGAGCAGCGTGCCTCACCTGTCTCTTCACAGAATCTTCTTCTTCCTTTTAGAATTTGCAACTTGTGTTTAAAAGTAGAGGGGTTTAAGTTTTGTTTTCTCTGCAGTTGTGGTCTGGAGAAGCAATTAGCCATCATGATGGAACAGCCCGTGGTGGCTGATTGTGTAAGCTGGTGTTGCTAAAGCAAGCAAGGAGCGAGTGAAGGTATCACACTACTCATTTAGAAACTGGTGTAATTCAGGTCTGAATCAAGCTCAGGCTCAAACAGGCTGTGGAATTTATTTATACAACATCACAGGGGTGTGTGGCTTTGCAGAGACAAATATACAATGGTTCCCAGCCCTGAGGCTTGTGTTCTCTGTTAGATAAGGAGGGATGGTGTAATTATAGCCAGGGACCTGGGAGGAGGGGTTAGGGAGAGGGTGAGGGTTACATGAGATGTTCCTTGTGGTGCCTGTAGCTTGTTAATGGCACTGTTAAATTGTGGGTGCGTTGGAGGTTATGGGAAGGATGGAGGTCAGCTTTGCAGAAGGAATTGTTGAGTCAGTTGGAGGAGATGTGTGAGTCAATACGAGAAAGCGGAAGGAGATGAACTGAAACTAGTCAAGCGTATGGGGTGTGGATGGGCTTACACAGCGACTGAACATGCAAAATGCAACGGCACTCAAGGGTCCTGAGGGATTTGGTTGTTACAGCAGGGTCTGGGAGTCCACACCCAGGCCCCTAAACACACGTGCTTGGTGAGAATGAACAGGTAAAGAAAGGGGCCCAGCGTGGCTCCCGGTGCTGCTCATCTCAGCAGTGCATTTATCGTTGTTCCCGCTTGCCCTTTTTCACCGGGCAGAACGTGTCTTTGGGTTTAAGTACTGGTTAGCAGTTGTAAACACCGTTAACGTGTCACTAATTTCCTTTTTCCTTCCCTTTTGCTCTTCAGAAATGCCATTCTCATGAGTGTACAAGGAACCTACAGAACTGTAATGTCTAACCCTACCTGGAATAACAACTCTTTGAAGGTACCATCCTTTTTTAACTACGTGGCTTTGTTATAGGTTGGGTTAATAATGCACTGATCTTTGCTTCAAAGCTCAAGATTGAAAAACTGTGTCTTATGTAATGCTGCCTCATCCAAGAGGGTGACAGTGCTGTGACACTTGGGTCTCTGATTTCCAGAAAATCTGCATGCAACCCAGCACTTGATCTGTGGTGCCAAGGGGCCATCCCTGTTTCTCTGTGAAAGATCCCTATAGGCAGGTCTGGTGTTGCCTTAGGAACAGATGGTGGTTTCTATTCAGAGAGCTGAACTCAGCTTTCTTCATACTTGGTGGCCATCCTTGGAAACATATTGCCCTTCTTTCACTGACGCATGATGGCTTGCCTGTTTGTCTTCAACTTAATGACCTTCTGGATCATCTTTCTTGAGGAGAGGCTGCTAGCCATGTTTGTGAAGAATATAATGATGCAGTTACACTTTAACATTTAGATGGAAATGTCTTGGCTGTTTGTGCTGCATTAACCAGCTCTCAGGCGTTGGCTTGCTCTGCTGATCCTGCAGTGATGCCATAATACTGAATTTTGGACTGCCCTGTACATTTCCATGGCAACAGACTGATGTCACAGACTCAAGGACATGACTTCAGTGTATGATCATGCAGAGGCACGATCAGATTTGTGAAGGAGAAAGCTGACTAATGCACATCTCAAAAGCAAACAAGGAGAGTGTAGGTTACAGCTGACCAAGCAAGGTGCTTCAGTATGAAAATTCCCCTCTTAGAGGAGAGGCTGATCATGTCTTTAAGATGGGAACAGTCATCACGATGAGCTTCTCTTTACCGTGGATAAGCAGACGTCTTGCAGGTATCCTGTATCTTCTAAATAGGTGGTGTTCTGGGGTGGGGAAACTCGCTGTCTGCTTTCAGAGCACTGAAAGGTACTTTTTTGTTTTAATTTTGCAGAACCTTCTCAGTGATCTTGTGAGAGCACTGAGAACACTTCTGCTTGCTTAATGTTGTTCAAACAGCTTAATTGGTTTTCCAAAGCTTTTATTTTGTCCATAACATTGGAAGGTGAAAGGGGAGCTCTGCATCTGCATTGTGGTCACATTTTCCTATATCCTATTAGCAGATTCCAAGATTGTTTAATGTGCTCTCCACCCATTTCATTTGGCTGCAACCTTTGCTCCCATGAAAACAAGGCTGATTGTTCTGAATTGCTGTGTGTATGTGCTTTGGCATGGCATGAAGGTACCTATAATAACACAACTATTGTCTGGGAAAAAAAAAGGCAGCAGTTTGCAGTAATAACTACAAATAAAAGGGTGCAGTACTGGGGTAAGACTGATAATGGTCATTTTCTCACCCATTCCATGCAGCAGATTCTTGACACGGTCACCCCTCAGCATGACAGGGATGTGGGCTTAAGCGTAGTATGTGAATATGGGGAATAAGGGAGTGAAATATTAGCATGTTGTTCCAAGTTTCTCTTTCCTGGACAGAGTTCCATTGCTCATATCGACGGATGGGGAGAGCAGATGACTTTTGCACAATGCGGTGTTTTATTTGCATGCCGTGAGCAGTTTAACAAGTGAAGCATTCCCACTTGCAGTTAGCAGCTGATGCACCCTTAAAATAAAAGCTACTAAAAAAAAAAATAGTGCCTTTAGGTTGAACAGTGAGATTTTGAGAGGTGACATTGTGCTGTGTGTGAGCTGATGGTTGATCGTGCCAAGCCTGAATGTTAACTTGAAATGCTGTGGGGTTTGTTGAACAACCAACTAAAACTCCTTCATGCAGAAGCACTTTTTTGCTCAACTCTGCACTTTGTGCAATGAAAGCTGTTTTAGCACAAGATTTGGAAGTAACATGATGGTTTTAAATGTTCACTGTCACAGGAATTGAGGCTATTTAACAGCAACTTGCATTTCTTGTAGCAGTTTGGTTGTCTCCCAGGACAGGAAGCTGTCGAGTGTTAAAAAAGAGAGGCAGGGAAGGAGTTTAACAACCCTCGCTAAATCAGGATGTCTTGAGCTGAAAGGACTGGAAGCTCTGCAAGATGCAGTGATTCACACTGCTTTGCAGAGAACAAGAAGATAATGGTGATGGAGTATCAAGAAAGCAGCCTTGCTAAAAAAGAGGCTTTGTGATACTGTAAAGGGGAAGGAAGTCTGGAGAACTTTGAAAAGGAACAGATGTTTTTGGAGGTGGGGAAAAACTTAACTATCCATGTAGTTTGCTCTTGCAGCAGAGCCAGCAGAAGGAACTTGATACCAAACAAAAGTAGGCACACCCAGTATTTAGCACAGGGATCCTGGAAAGCTGCTTTTCCATGGCCTGATGCTTTTCTCTCTGACAAATACCTTGTATAGTGACATCTGACAGAGGTAGAAGTGAATAGTAGAAGCACCTGTGAGTTTGTGCAAAGGTTTGTGTAAAAGAGCTTGAAAGTGTTGGATGCTTCTCTTGAGTAATGATAGCAAAAAACCCTTAATAGTGTCTAAAGTGATACTCCAAGCAGGAAGACAAGAGGGATGCTATTCCCTGAAATAATTAGAAAATAATAATAATAAGGGAAATAATAAGGAAATAATGACAGAAAATGTATTAAAAGAAGAGGGAGAGGTTACTTGTGGGGTGTATTTGTGGACTGCGATGACTGAAAGTGTGACAGAATCATAGAATCACCAGAATGACGATCCTGTGTATCAAAGGACCAGTGGCAATGATTTTTCAAGTTGTTGAAACTTGCATCCAACAAAACAATAATATTTTGCTCCTGCTAATAGGTTGATCCACTGTAACTGACACCCTAATAAACCTAGGGGAATTTTCCCATCTGTATGTGAGGCACAGTTTCTGTGCTGTGTACTTGGCAACTGTACTTTCAGATAATTAAAAGTTGTTTTTTAAATCCACTCTTCTCTCAGCGCTTGTTTGGGTTTTTTTTGCATCTTGCTACTTCTCCGAGAACCATCAGTCACGCTTCTGGCTAAGGTGTAAAAACCAAGATAATGTAGTTTTAGGAAAGGACAACTGCAGAGCAATCTTCTTATTGTGTTTAAAAAAACAACCCAAGACACAAACCCTAACAGGCACATCACTGCTGCAATTTGAAAAACAATTAAACTTTCCTAGTCCAATATGGAAAACTCTAAGTTTACTTGGACTTTCTAAGTTCTCATGGCACTTGTCCCTCTAAAAACTAATAACCAAACCTCTGTGGCTGCCTTTGCTTAGGAAGCAGTTGTAATTACCCAGAAATTACAGCAGTTGTTCAGCGCAGGGATCCTCTGGTTTCAGCACATAGTTTCATCGCTCTGTAGTGTTTTGAGAGGCTGAAGGGTGGGATGCAGCTACAATGAGTTTCCAGATTCCTAACAGTGTGAGAGACTGTTTTTAATAGTGATGATAAAAACAGCTATTCCCAGTTGGAAGTTAGTCAGTGGTACAATTATCAGAGCTATGAAATAGTGCAGGAATGGCTGAGAATGGAAAAACTAAGGCTTGAAACTTCTTTTCTTGAGGGAGCCGTTTGAAACTTATTTCCTGCAAGCTCATAGAGAATTAGAGATGGTAAATGGTGAGAGATCAAGCTGATGGGGCTTGGTGATTACTTCAGTAATTTAGTTTTCAGGCTAGCAAAATTCAGCTGGCTTTGAGGACAGGGATTTGGTAGCAATTTGTTGAGAAAAGGCAAAGTGGTGACTAGAAGCTGTAGAACTGGTGTGTTTGATTTGTAAGGTTACGGTCTTCTGCTGCCTGGTGTGCTCACACCAGCTGCTCTGCTGGGGAGCTTAAAAATGTGCTGTATGTTTTCACAGTAATGTCACTTCTTCACTTAAGCCATACTTTCTGAAACACAGTTGTGGCTTATTTCCTGCTTAATTTCTTGGTTTTAGTGGATCTTATTCATATTTTCTCCATCTTGTCGAAGAGGAGGAAACCCTGAAAAATACTGAATACTGATTGCACTGGAGAGGAGCAGTGAGAAATATTGAGTTTAGATAGCAATATGTGTAAATTTTTTTCCGTTTCTGTCTTGCTTATAAAGCTGGTTTTGCATTAAGTCTAAAAGTCTCATCAAACAAACCAGAATCTTAATGTTTTTAGGTGAAATTTTCTGAAAGTCCATACTTTTTAAGTGGTGGTTAACCTGGGGGAAAAAAAACCCACTAGAATAGTTTCTGGTGTCCTGTTACAGGTCTGTGTTACTGAATTTTGAAGATGAAACATGAAAAAGGAAAGATTTCAGCACAGGTTGTCACAGTTAACTAGGCACTTGAACATGCAGAACATATTCTTTACTGACATTTAGATGCTATTTTAGGGCTTTTTTTTTCTTTAAAAAAAAAATTGTAGCAGAATTCATGCTATTCTTGGAGGTTTTGAAAAATTAATTATGTTAGTTGCTAGGCACATCAACTACAAAGCTCTGAAAATCTGAAACTATTTTTTTACTTCAAGTGACTTTGGAGTTATTAATGGGGAAAAAAAAACTCCTTTAAAAATGCAGGCAAAAAAAAGAAATATTAAGGATCCATGGAATTGGTAGGTTTTAAAATTAGCTTAGATGTTCAACAGTCTCTTGAATCAGTCATTTAAAAATATACTGTATTTAATACTGGTCTCTGCTGCGGTTTACCTGGCCAAAACCCCCCTCAGTTTATATATAGCTCAGTTAGTTCAGAAGATGTTTTGTGTATGTTCTAAGAATTCATATAAAACCAAGCAGATACTTCTACTAGGAAAGATGTTCAGCATGTACTTTTGCCTCCTCTCTGTCTTCACCTTAAGCAATTTAACCATAGCCCATCCATGGTCACACGCCTGTGTTTTTGAGCAGGTTCTGTGGTTTGAAAGCTGCAAAGCAGTTTAATGATGGAAAACAACCTCAGCATCTAGGTGCTGTTTCCTGGATGGTTCACCTGGATTTATGTGGCCACAGCTCTGCTCACCAACACACTTTCCTCCCTGTGCCTGTTCCTGCTGAGCTGTGTACAGTGCTTGGATGAGCTCTGTCCTGTGATGGCTGCAAGTGCCTGGTTTTGTATGATGGATATCCAGCGGTTCTGCTTGGATTGCAGCATTGTGCCAAGTGCTGTTGTGAGACTCGTTGGCGTTGCTGTGTTATTCCTTCTGCCACTGATTCAGATGACGCCTTTATTTTGCTGCCTTTGACACCCTGCTGTCCCATTTCCTTGCCATGCACGTGTATGACTTCCTGCTGCAGGCCTGGAGCTGTTGAAGAGATGCTAACACAGTACATGATGGTAGGCAAAAATATGCCTCTGGATTGAAGTGCTGAGGCCTCATCCTGTCCATAGTGAGCAAACATCTCTGGCACCGTGACAGATTCATCTTCTAATTAAGAGTGAAGATTGACAGCCTTCGATGCACAGGCTAATGGACAATGTGTGATTCTGGTGTGTGGTGTCGGCTGAACAGCACCAGCTCTTGAGAGCCAGAATCACTTGAGTTTCTTTAGATTTTTGTGAAAAGTTGTGTGGTGAGTTCACCTTGGCCAAGAGCCAGACGCCCACTCAGCTGCATGCTCACTGCCCTCCTCAATGGCACCCGGCGAGCTGGGGGCAGGGGAAATGAGCTTAGAGAGCTTAAAGGATGAGATAAAATCAGGGAGATTACTGATTACTTTTGTGGGTAAAACAGAACAAATAATTTATTGCCAGTTAAAATAGATTTGGGTAGTGAGAAACAAAAAGGTAAATGTTAAACCATTTGTTTTCTTCTGCTCTTCTGCAGGGAAGTACCTGCCCTGCCATGAAGCACCTCTTTCTAATCCATCTCTGACCCTGGGGGAGGTCTCCCCATCCCTCCCCACTCTCTTAGGTGTTTTTTACCCTTTTAAAAATATGTTTCCACAGCAGTGCCAGTTGCTTGGCTGATGGGCTCAACTGCACGCTGCAGATGGGTCATAGTGGAACTGAGTGGAAAGGACCTGGAGCAGCCCTGGCTGCCTCCTGCAGAGGCTGTGTTAGAACCTGACACTAATTAGGGGTTTTATGTTTTGTCTTAGATTATGTAGCCTGTTCTTTGGGGGCTTTTTGTTCTGTTTTATAAGATACTACTGGAAAGACCAGTGAATCCAAAGAGTGTTGAGAGGGTGTGGGTGGTGGTGAGTCTTGTTTGTTTGTTTGTTTGTGTTCTTGATGAATCTGTTTTGTTGGAAGTTTTCTATCTTCAACAGATGCAATGATGCACTTCATTAGAAAACGTTCTGTGGAGGCTAGTTGGAGCTTCCTTTTACATGAAGTCTCTCTCAAAGTTGGGTACACTTAGCAGAATTGTTTTCCTAAGTTTTCAGAACAGATTTTTTCGGTAAACTGCTGAGCTATAAATGTGAAATTTTGGAGTTCAGCACTTTTATGTTGTCCTTGCAAGATGAAAGAGAGTTTTCTGAGAAGGGATGACGTTGGGGCACCAGCAGTGGCCTAGTTAAAACAAAAATTTGAAAGGATTTAAGGTTTCCTAACAAATTAGGAGACATTGATGCAAAAAGTTGTGGAAGATGCTAGTATGTGAAAAGAGGGTGGATTCTGGAGCATGACAGAAAAATTTGGGCCTTTCAAATCACAGAAATCCGTGAAACTAACGGCACAATTACTTTTAAAAATCTTTTTTATGACTACTTTTACATTTAACCTAGTGTTTGTGTTGCTGAGAAAGGTTTCTCATCGTTGCAATTGGTTTTGGAGACCTTTAGGAAAAAATTTGGACGCTTTAGAGGTGTCACATGAATATTGTAACCTCTGAGCTCTGCAGTGGATTGGTGGTTTGAATCCATTTGGACAAAATTATGTCATTCTGCTTTGAGTCGTCTTTTTGTGAGTTTGTGGGTTTTGTTTGGTTGATTTTTGGGGGAGGTTTTCGTTTTATACCTGCAATTTGAGAAAAGTATCCACAGTGGTATAGGATAGTGAAATCTACAATATAACCTTTTGGTTAAAGGGTGAGGTGTGACAAAAATGAATTACTCCTCATTTTGCTGAACTGTTGTGGCTGGACCAGCCAGCAGGGTATGTGAGGCAGTCTCAGTGAAAGCAGGACTATTGGCTATTACAAACCAGTTAGGGACACATAAACCACTTAAAGCCACATTTCAGTGAATTAAGCTTCAAGGCTGATAAATGTAGCGTTTAACAGAGTCAGCTGCTGTGGGGTTTTCCTTACTAGCAAAGTTTTAAAGAAGGATTTTAGCTGTAGGTTTTCTCTTCTGCATTAGAAGCCATTTAACCCCTTGGAGAGATGCACAGAAGTGATTATTACTCTGGATTATGTGCCATGGGGGAGGACTTCTTGTCTGTATAGTGTCAAGTATGAGATGTTTGTTTTCCTGCTGATATTCTGCTTTGTCAGTATGTGCCAATAAATCGGCCAGTCCTACACTGGAGTGCCAACATTCAAAGATGCTCTTGTAATCAGAGGAGTGTTGCAAATGGTTTATTTTCAGTGTGTTAGAAGAGCTGCCACAAATCAGGCGAAGGAAAACTTCAATTTTCAAAGCTAGGATGGGTCCTTATGCTGTGCTGCTGGGTTACTAACAATTAGGAGTCAAGGACCGAGTAATGACTCTCAGGCAGGCCACGTGATGGTCAATTTATTAGCAGTTGCAGCAAAAAAAACCATCTTCCAAATGTGTGCCCAAATGAGTCAAGTGGATCCTTCCCAACCAGGATCCTGAGCATCCCCAGGCAAAATAGGGGGATGAAATTATTGTTGACAATCCTAGTCCTTCACGTCAGCGTGGTAATAATAATCAGGATCTTTATTAGCACAATAACATTGTGTTCTTGAGAAAGGTGAGATTCTTCTCACTGGTTTTAACTGGCTTTCTTTTAAAGTGGGCCAGGTTGGCTCTCTCTTGGCATTCAAGCTGGTCTCTTTCGTGTAGGCTGTCTGAATTTCTGCCTCTGGTGTTTGTCCTGAAACTCCCCTTTTAACGTCAGTTCTGCATCTTGCAGTCATTTCTACCGTCCTTTGCATGTACAGGAACAATCCAGCGAGCCCTCAGCCTCACAAAACGAGGGCACAACGTCTGCAGAGCTCTGGGAGTGCTTCTCTACTATTTTTGGAACCGGCTCTATTGCTTCTATAATAGGAAGGCTTCTGGAAGCTTTCTCCTTCCCCTCGGCCCAAGAAAGTAGCCTTTCAGCTGAGCTTTCATTAATTCAGAGTCTGCATAGCAAAACTAATCTAGTTTTATATGCTAAATAATTCAGACTCTTGGATCTTGTGGCCTTGAATGTGCAACGTTACAGGGAGTATCTTTACTGTAACCTGAGGATGCAGCAGCTGTAGCCCAGCTCAGGGGTGTTTAGCCACCCCCTGTTTGTCATTCGGGGCACACTCTAGATTGTGGAGACCAGGAGTGCCAAAGTAGGTGGTATCTTTCTAGAAAGCAGAGTAATATGTGATCTGGGTGCATTTGTCACCAGCACTGCAGCAGTATTGGCAAGGCAGGCATTTAGTGGTTTTGTTTTCCCCTCAGAGCATGCAGAACAAATCTAACGAGCCAGTTCTTCTTCCCAGTTGAGCAACAGATGATGTCCTTTACACAAAGTGTGCAAGAGAGCTGAAACTTTTCAGGAATAGTTGAAGGGAAACACTTGTAATATTGTTTTGTATTTCAGTATCAGAGGAAAAAGTTACCAAGGTGCAGCAGAGCTTATCTTTCTTTTTCCCCTCTGACTTTTTCCTTTTGAAGGGAGAGAGAACAATACAGTCCTTCCAACGCTAACCACACTTAGAGGAAAGAAAGCATGAGAGCCACAGATTTGAAGGCTTTAGTTCTTTATTGACATCTTGGAAGGAAGACAAGCTCTCCCTGTAGTGCTTCATTAGAATAAGAATTTCATGTGCTTATCGGTACAGCAGTGAGGAGTCAAACGTTGCCTTGGAGCCCTATACACTTGTTTCCCTGCTTCCAAAACACTCTGCAGATTACATACTGTGCATTCAAAACTGTTCCTTTCCACTGATTTGAAAGAAAGAAGCTGAAATCCACTTTGTGGCAGACACCTTTCCTGGCACAATTCAAGGTGTGGATTCAAGACAGCTGAGTCCAGTCTGAGTTACTGGGAGCCTCATCCCAATAGTGGCTGCCAGGTCTGGGGGTAAGTGGGTTCAGGAAGCCAACCTGGGTTGGTTTGTTTTTCCTTCTAGTCCAGCTCCTTGAGCTGCTTCAGGTGAGAAGTCGGATGAGAGCTAGTGCTGATAAAGGGGAAGGTGTGAAAGGGCTGGAAGAGAGTGGGGAGATCTCCACGTGGCAGGACTGAAACGGCTTTGGGGCTGTGCAGTGTTTGAGAGCATCCATGTGCTCCCTACTGACATGGATGATCAAGCTCAAATTTATGTGGGAATCTTCAGATTTTAGTTAAGTAACTGTCTGGTGTATTCCAGGGTACAGAGTATGGATTGCAGCTTGCTTGGTGGAGCTTTCAGAAGGATAGGAGGGAATTTGGTGGGGAAATGAGGCAAGGGTAATGGTCTGGTCCCTAGTGCTTAGAAGAAGTGTTATCAGCAGGTTTTCGTCTCTAAGCAGGCAATAGAAGGCTCTCCCGAGTTGATTCCTTCTGGAGCCTCTGTGGCAGCTTTATTACTTTTTATTAGCTAACTCTGCATTCATCTGATGTTATACTTTCTGCCCATCAAACAGAGGGGAAGCTGAGCACACAAGGTTTCACAAGGCACACAACGTCTGGGCTGGCTCCTGTAGCCTCCTGCTGTAGGTGGAAAGGCCAAAAGGGGCTCAGAGTTTCATCTGATTGTAGCTACTCATCTTTGCATGCTCTTAAGTTGGATACAGCATCGTGCCTACATACCTAGCTTCATGTGAGGGTTTGTTGCCAGCTGCAGGTGGGTGGAAGCAAATGTGAGGTCACTTGGAAACTGTAGGATAGCTTTTGTTCAGATGAACCTGTTTTCTCTCTTATTTTGCCTAAGACTGTTCTACTAAAGAAGTAAAATGTAGCTGCTGAACTTAGCATTAAAACAAAAGTTCTTTAAGGTGTTTAAAATAGGGAGATACTACACAAAGGACAGTTAAAAAGAAAGGGATGTGTTGCTAGAAGGGTCTTGAGAGGCCGAGTCTGAGATCGCTCTCTGACCCTGACTGGGAGCTGCTGCGAGTCTCTGCTGGATACCATGAAGTGTGAATGTTGGGACTAGGGAAAGCTCTCTGCCAAAGCCTCTGGGTCAGCAGTCTGGTGCTGTTCGAGATGTCCTTGGGGTGGGGGGGGGGGAGGGAAGAGGGAGGACTGACTAGTCTGGGAAATAGCAGAATTGCATGTCTGGTGAAATAGGCTGTGAGACAAGTATCATGTAATGACATAAAGTTGGGCTGAGTGGTGGGGGATTGGACATGCAACCTCGTTCTTGCAAGAAAACAAAAACCCACATGGGGAATAAGGCTTTTTTTTTTTTTTTTTTTAGGGTTACTGTCCATAAAACAATGATTGTTTTATGGTGTTAACTCTTCAGAGTTCCCCTCTGAAAGACCTGCTGTTGCTTTCTTCTGCATCCCGCGATCCTAGAAAGCGAATTTTCTGAAAGGATGTGCCCGTCCTTTGTTTATCAGTTACTGTTGCTACTGTTTGAAACACACTTGCTCTTGCAATAAAGCTTTAGCCGTCAAAATACCAAAAAGCTGTAGTGTATTTCTGCACAGATGAAGAGCCCTTGACACCCCTCCCTCCTCCATCCACACTGAGTTAATACGTTTGTTTTCCTAAACTGCAGCAGCATTCAAAACTGATGATACGATGGGGAGTTTCGTAGGACCATTCGATGAACTGCTGCTGTCTGTTGCTGAGGAGATGTGATGCTTACTGCTGCCAAAATCCGAGTCCTTCCCACATCTTATGCATAAAAGGCATATGTTTGGGGGTGGTTTCAGAAAGGGAAAGCAGCACGATTGAGGTTTTTAACTTCCTCTTCTATTTTGTTTCTCTGTGCATCTGTATTGCAGTTTTCGGGCTGTACCCAACTCTGCAAAACTAGCAAATCAGCTGAAGCACCTACTGATAAGGATCAGCCTTGGTAAAGAATCTCACTGTGGTAGTTATAAGGCAGTAAGTATCTCTGTGCTAGTTTGGATGCTGATTTAATTTTGCCCTTCCTTTTTTTTTTTTTAATTCACAAGCACAGCTTTTTACTCCTTGCACAGTAGGAATTTGTCAGTAGCTTGCTGGCATTAATAGTCTATTTCAGCTCTTTTCTATAGCCCAGCAGCTAGAGCAGGGGAAAAAGCATGCTTTGTATGGAGCTGTGTTTGGATCTGTGCTGCAGTGCCCATCTGAACTTGTTGGTGTCTATTTTGTCAGCTTTTCCTTCCCCTTAGTAGATGCTCATCCCTTCTGAGACAAGACAGCCCCCTGTACGATACTTGTGCTCGGATTGGGGTTGGGGCTGCCCCTGATCTCTACCAGTTCACTTGATTGGTTTCACTTCTCAAGCCCTTTACTGCAAACAAGATGTCTTCTAGGTTCAATTTTTTTTCTTTGTCTGTCTTCTTATCATTTACTCCTCTGTTGATCTGCAGAGGAGTTAAGAGTAGTGAAACGTCTGATATTCCTAACTAGGAATACGTGGAAAGAATTTTAGCTGTTGAAAAAGTGACTGGCATTCTGCAAGTGGTGTGGTTGCATTTATTTGGGTGTGGATATAATCATGTTTCTGTGATACAGTTCCTGCTGAGTCTGAAATGCTGGTGTCAGTAAAGCCAGAAGGAAAGCCAGACAAAAGCTTGGATAAAAGTCAGAATTTCAGTGCCTCTTACTGATGGTTCATGGGAAAGCAATGATTTTGTGTTTTAACTTTCGACTTTCATAGAGCACTAGGCCTGTGCTTTTTTCCCTCTGTGAATTACTGTTTGTGAATATATATTTTACAGCCCACAAAACATCAGAAATGGCTGATTTTTGTGCCTAGGTTTCGCTCTTGCAGGTAGGTCCTTGTTAAAGGCTCCGGGTAGTCTCATGAAAATGGTGTTTAACTGCAAAGCTTCAATTTCTGCTGCTGTTAACCACGGCAGCCTGACTCCTCATCTTTCTGCATTCATGGAGCAGAGGGGCATGCTCTCATCCTCCCACCCTGCCACTGCCATGCCCCATCGTCTCCATCCACAGTGTTTCTGTGTAGAGCTCGGCAGTGTTTTCTTCATGAAGCCTGGAATCTATTTATGTAATACTTTATATATTGTTTTAGGCTCCCACTTCCTCACATGTAGGCAAAGGCTTAACCTCTCCTTCACCATCACTAGAGGAACTGTGCAATTTGTATAGCAGCCATCAAGTCAGCTGCATCTAAACCAGCTTCTGTTTTCCCTGCCTAAGAAACTCACCCTTCATCGCTTTCTTGGCGAGTCTGGCTACTTAGTGGGCTTCCCAGGCCAGGAGTTGGGTTGTAAACCACAGTGGGCAAGCACTCGTTCCTGAGCCGTGCATAGGTAGGTGCTCTTCTGCGTGGGAGTTTTTATCTCTGGCAGGTGTTGTGAAAGACGTGATGTGAGAGGCTCCATCTCTGCAAGAGCTCAGCTGCCAGCAAGTACCTCTGCCGGGCTGCACTGTGGGAATGCTGCTGTAGGAATAGGACAGTGGTAGGAGCACTGGGCAAAGCTGCTGAAAAGGAGAGAACAACCTGCTGCACTAAATCTCAAATCCCCTGGGGCCACGGCTCTATAGTTAGCATCTTCAAATGGCGTTCCTTTATTACAGCATCATTGTGTATTGTCCTCTAGAGAGGAAACAAACTTTAAAACAATCTGCTGGCAGCTCAGGCTTGAGTATTTGAGTTTTTCCAGGGCTCTTTTGCTGTGTCACTCTTCCCTTTTATGTTCCATTTTGAAGGTTTTTGTTCTTTTCACCATCCAAGTACGTTAAAGTGCCGGTAATAGTATCAGCTCCAAGGACAAGGCGTAGCAACCCTGGGCGAATGAGAGATCCTGCAGAGCAGTTTTGTTTTGGTGAAACATGCTGTCTTATCTGCATGTGATGCAAAGAGGGGGCAGCTCTCACAAGGCTGGGAGGCTGCACGGTGGCATGTTTTTTGTCCTGTCTGAGACGGGCCGCGTTACTTTGATTAGAAGGCTAACGTAACTCCTGGCAGCGTCAAATCTCCCTGCTAGCAGCCATTTCCCTCCAAAGCTTGATGCAGTGCTAACAAGCAGAAAAAAGATCCTGTGCGTCCTGTTTGTACGGAGCTCAGAAGACAGCGTGTTCCCTGGGAGGTGCCAAGGTAGTGCTGCAGCCCTATATAAGGTGAAGAAGCATTGTCTGTGCAGACTGGCTCTTGTGGGGGGACGTGAGTTTGTGTTTTAGTGGTGTTCAGAAACTTGAGCTGCAACAATGGCATGATGTTAAGTTATATTTTTATATATATATATGTGTATATCATCTTATATATGTGTGTGTGTATGTATTTATTTTCTCTCTTGGGGAAGAATCTTTGTCCTTGTCTGTGCTTCAGTTGCTCCTGGAATCACACATGATCTTGTTTGTTCAGTTTCCAGGTGGCAGAGACAGGGCGAAGCTCCGTGTGGGGCAAGGAGAGGTGATGGGGGAGCCTCGTGTGTAACCAGGATGGACTGGCTGTGACGGTGCCTTAGCTAGAGAGGTAGTTACCATGAAGAGTTCCTGCAGAGCTGGCCTCCACAGGGAACCACTGAATTCCACATCCTCCACCTTCCATCAAGTCAAACGGTATGAACAGGCCTCTAATAAAGTATTTAGCACCCATTTAGCCTTCTCTTTACTTTCCTGTTGTCACTCAAATGTTTGGTCTCCATTCTTCCTTTGGGTTAGTGTTAAGTGAATTGTTGTAACTGCTTCAGGGCAGAAATGTTCTGTGACATTTTTATTTGATAATGACAACTACAGATTCACTGCAGCTGGTACTGCACTTGGAGGAATCTTTGGGTTTTTTAGCAGCAGCTGTGAATAGATTTGGGAACAGGGCTTTGAATTGGAGAATGGCTTGTCATAGTCAGCTTTAAAACATGCAGTCAGCTTAAAGCAGGTGGAATTGCTGGCAATCATTGTTGTGGTTTGTCTTACTATGGAGTAAGTAATTAGATTAGTTTAAGCTCAGATTTTTGTGTTGCTCACTCTCCTGTCTCTCCTATTAAGAAGAAATGCACGGTTGGTTTCAAACACTTGTGCTTCTGCAACAATTAAGTGAACGCCTCTCACTGTGGCTCGTTATAGGCACACCGTTCAGAACAGCTTGTCCTTATGCAAATGCAAGAACATACCAATTTGTTGGAGTTCAAGCTACTTAAAAAAACCCCAACCCAATATATATTTTCTTTCCCCCCTACCCCCCACCCCTTTGAAACCAAGACTCTTAAACTTCCTTAATCTGGAGGAAGAGAGCCAGCTTTCTGGTTTCTAGAAGCTGTGTGGGTTTAAAGCCAACTCGAGCCTTTGTTCTTTGTGGTTGTGTAGCCAGCATATACTTGCTGTGTTAGGCTCCTGGTAATTTAGTGTTGGAAAAGACTTCCTGGGTCAGCCAGCTCCTTGCTTTCCCAAGCACTGTCTCATAATCCCCTTCTGTAAATTTAGGCCTTCCTCAAAACAATTGCACCTTTTTGTCTCTCTTTCTGTAGATGAAGCCATTACTGAAGATGACAGATGTAGATGGGTGATTAGGAACCTTCTTTTGATTCTCAGACAGAACATTCATGCAGCTTATATACTCGTTTGAGCTTATGGTCTTCTTGGCTTTTTGTTTGTGTAAGGACCAGTTCTTCTTTGTAGTGGTTTCCCCCTGTTGCTGTATTCTGTAAGATGTGGTTGTTTACCTCACCAGTGGTTTTGTTCTGCTACATGACCCAAGTGTTTGTTACCTAGTAGCTTCTTGAATAACAGATGTTGCCGTTGTTCTCAGTGTGGCCAAGCCTCCTGTGAGTATGTTCTGTGCTCAGCTTTTCGGTGCTGCCTTGGAAATACCACAGCATCATCCACACTTGCCTCTGTTTCATGTCTGTGGTGGCCAGTGAAATTTTCTTAGTTACCTGCAAAACTCCTTGGTGCTGAGCTTGCTGGTGCATCACCATCTGTATTTCAAGACTCTTCTTTCTGTGGGTGCACCTGTAGTATTTGTGCTGAGGTCATCCCTAACAAGATCAGGTGTTTCCGAGGCTGATTCTTGAGGCATGTCTTTGGTTTCCAGGCTGGTGTTTTCTTACTCAGCATCACCTGGGGCTGTCTGCTGCTAAGCCAGCTCCTTTGTGTACCCATTTCTCTGCTAATCTGTCTTAACCAGTAAATCTCCTTGTGCCTTCTGAGGTCCCTGGGAGGAAGATGCAGCACATTCCTCTAAAAAGATCCCTTTTTGGAGAACCTTTGGGTCAGTGTGGCATATTGAACCATTCCCTCTGCCCCTTTTTTCTCTCTGTGTCACCTTAATCCTCTTTGCTTACAAAGCACTTTTCTATTGAAGTCAGGCCTGGAGAGGCTGCAATCTTGCTCCTTTCTTTCTCCCCTGCAGAACCACCTCCAATGTGCCACACGTTTTATTAACTCGTATTGCTGCCTTTCAGGAGGTTTATAAATCTTGCTCCTTGGCTGCAGTTTCTAAGCCTATTTATTTTGGATTCTGAAGCAGAGGTGAGCCACTCCTCACAATTTTCATGAAGCTTTTTAACCCTCCGTCTGCCAATGTTCCTGTTCAAATTAACTCCTGGGCTTTCACCCTCGTGATCACCCTTACCACCTCTCTTCAAAAATGATGCAAAGTCAAATTTCTGTTTCTACAGTACTCTTAATCTCTGCCCTGACCTTGCTTTTGCAACCCTGTTTATCTCCCTGTCCTTTCTCAAACTGAAGAACCTTTTACTATCTCTTTGTTTTTAAATACCTTTGCAGTGACTTAAAGCCACTTCTCACATTTATTCCCTGACTCTTAAGATACCAGTTTCCAAGAGATGTGACCTGGTGACTTGAAACCTGTGTTTAGTGGGAGTTTGTTCTTGTTTTGGATGTGTTCTTAGTAATGAAAACACCTTTTGACTCTTGGAGGATGTTTAGTGGGGTTGCACTGTCTGCAGTGAATCCTCTGACTTCATGAATCAGTTCCTTTCCATCTTGAGTTTCAAAAGAACAATCTGATGACTTGCCTTCAAATTCATTCTTCCTTTTGGACTCTGTGTCTCTTAATGATAGTGTGGTCTGAGGTTTAATTTCTACAACCTTTCCTGTGTTCTCATTATGTCTGGCCTGAAAATGAAGACTAAATCACTTTGTGTTGGTTTGTTATCTGTTTGAAGTAACTTGTGCCATGATATCAAGAAAAGTCTTGGTCCTCTTGCAGTTAGTAAATTAGAAAAATGTTAAATCAAGAAAACATCTCACTTCCTTATGCTGCTCTGGGTAGCTTTAAGCAGAAGCCCTATAAAACCATCACTTTCTTTTTCCTGCTGTCTTTATGTGATTTCTTCTCATATCAGCCTCTTCCACCACAGGGATGTGTGCTATTCCATCACCTTTGAGCTACATGGTTCTGGAGCAGCTTATAACCTTGAAAACCAAATCTTTCAGCTTATTTTGTTCTCTTCTGCTTTATGTCATCTGCGTGTCACCTGTAGTGTGGTTGGGAGGCAGGGATCTTGGGTTTGAGCTTTCTCAGCCTCAACAAAACATTGCTTCCACGTTGCTTGTTTCACAGTAAGTGCTCTCATACCAAAGACTGGCAAAGCAATGGCCCTTCTGTGTAGAATTTGGAAAGCAGCTGAAGCTGCCTGAGCTTTATGCTGAAGGATGTGTATGTGTGTGCATTCCCTTTAAAATGTGTCTAAAACTTGGTAGGTGTGAGCCCTCAAACCTGAGTACTCTATGTGTTGGGCTTGGGTCATAAAATCATAGAACTGGTTTGGTTGGAAAACCCCTTAAGCTCATGGAGTCCAACCCCTTCCCTGATACTGCCAAGCCCACTACTAACCTATGGCCCTCAGCACCTCAGCTATATATCTTTGCAGGATCTCCAGGGATGGGAACTCCACCAGCTCCCTGGGCAGCCTGGGACAGGGGCTGACAACCCTTTCAGGGAAAAGTTCAATCTGTCACCTGGAACCTCTGCTTGGTGAAGGTGGTTGCATTTGATGCATGATGGATTTTATAGCTCCTCCTCTGTGCAGACATTTGAGTGCCACCTCCCATAGAGCCAGGTTATTTGAGCACCTGACATGGATGAACCAGTGGCAGGGGATGCAATGTTGAGAGTTAGGGGCCTACTTTGCCTTTAGCTCCTCAGCTCTTCTGGGCCAGCTCTGCCTCATGTGTTTGGTGTTTCTCGCTTCCTCCCCAGTTTGGCTGCTCAAGGTAACTTTCTGGTTGTCTTCTGGTTGCCTTCAAAGCCCATAATAATCCTCCCTTGCTCTCCCGTGGATGCAAGAGACATTTTTTGCAGGCTCTGGGAGGTGGCTTGGGAACAGTTGCTTTAATATGAAGTTCCTGCTGCGAAGGGAGTGGATGTTCTAGAAATCTGATGCTTCTGTGGCTGCTGAAGTCAAACCCACCCCTGGTCTGGAGAGAAGGGGCTTCCCAACCCGCCTGTCTCCGAGCTTGGACTCTTGCCACATGCCAGACAAGCTCCAGTGAGGAGCAGAGCTGTCTTCCAGCCCAGCTGCTCATCCAGGACTTTCCCTCTCCGGCAGAATCCATGGAATGCCTTTGAAGCAGCTCCCTGTCTGCTTTGCCTTGCCCCAACAGTGCAAAGGGGATGGAAAATTGGTCTTGGAGATGGAGCCCAGAGGACCCACCAAGTTCTTCCAGAAATAACAAGTGGTTGACCATGGTTTAACTTGCACTCGGCACTCGGTTCTTCATAATTGTCAGTGTCTTTTGCAGAGGAGCTAAGCTCTATAAGACAGCAAAACAGGATGCCAGGGAAGAGAAATGCCTTGCCAGAGGTTACGCTTGCTGTGGGTTTTTATTGTTGCTGGTTTTTTTCTTTTCTCTTGGCTTCTGCCTTGTGTTAGGATGTCCTGAGGGTTTTTTCAGAGTTGTAGTTGGCACTGAGTGTACAGTCAGCCACACTATAGGCATTTCTGTCAGCTGGAGGGGGTGTTTACAAAAAGAAATCCACAGGAAACTTGGGGGATTTGATTTGAAATTGTTGCCTCCACAAAAAAAAACCTTCCAGTGCTTTGCCCAGAAAACTCACAGTGTGAAGACTCTCAGGTGTTGGTCTCTGTGATCTTGAAGGCCTTTTCCAACCTAAATGATGCTGTGAATATGCAGTTTGAGCAGATTACACTTTGTTATTGCTGGCCAGAGGAGATATTTTGGCTTCACAGGGCATGGTGAGAGTCCCTGACCCGGTGCAGCGAGGTTGTGACAGGGCTCTCCGTGGGCCTTACAAGGGATTTGTGAAAACTGAGCCTTTTCTACCAGTTTTTCCTTTCAATTTCAGAGCTTCCACTGGAGCAAGTGTGTTTTTTAGGCTGCTGTGATTTAGAAGATAGATGAATACAAAAGGATGAAGACAGCTTCTGGCCAGCTTGGCACAGTAGTTGGTGGGTCTTCCCTTCAGCAGGGAGAGGAGGGTCTGGGCATGTCTGTACCTGTATAAAGGCACAATTTCTGTATCAATCCCACGTAGTGACTAACTTGATGTAGCTGCAGCTTGTTGACACTGCAGTCTTGACTTGTGAAAGCAGCAGTGTCATTCCAGAAGTGTTAAGTATTCTGGTTTTCAGACACAGCTGATTAGAAATAGAAAATCTGTCTCTTTAGTTTCATCAGCTCCAGGATGGAATAAAGGCAGTATAAAGGCAGCACTGGTAGCTGTTTCTGTGCTCATCATGCCTGGCAGAGTGTTCTCTCTTATCAGCAATTCAAAAGCGCAGGTTTAGGGATTGGAAACCTTTCATGCTTTACTCCATGAGCTTCTGAAGAGCCTCTAAAGATAAAATTAGAAAGCTTGATCACTGAAAGGGCGGAGGAAAACAAACAGAATTATGATGGAATTAAGTATCAGAGGGAATTGTTAGTGGCTTCACCTTTTTAACAGCTATTTTTGGTCCTTTAAAATACTTGAAAACTTACCTGCAGCTGCCACAATCCTCTGCTTGCCAGCACTGAGATGTTGCAGAAATTAAGGTAGTCTGGGGGTGGGGACTTGGCTCTGCTTCATCTTCAAAGCAGTTTGTGCTGGGAAGCCTTGTTCTCATTCTAGAGAGCTAGGAATGAAATGTGCTGCTGACCTGCAGGCAAAGACCTGTGTTTGCCTAAAGTTTGTTCTTCATGTTCACAGCAAGGTCTGTGTGTTTTTTTTTCTTTCCTGACACTTTCAGGTGAGGCCCATGTTGAAATGGAAGCTCTCTGCCCAAAAATGTGGAAGGCAGGTGGCTCTGGGATGAGGTGGTCAAGTGGGTGTAGCAAGTGCCCTTCATTGCTGCCTGAGGTTATGAAATGAAGGTTTTCTGTAAGTCTGGATCCATTAAAACAGTGCAGTGAAGGCTGAATTCAAATGAGGCAGTGATTCTGGCAGTAAAGCTTCTGACTAAGGCCTAATTTTGTTATGTAAATTATAACTTTTCAACCTTCAGTGGTGGTGTTGGCTGAGCCAGAGACTAACTGAAACAGAGGAAAGAAGAAACCTGTACTAGGTGAAGCACAGCTCTGCCCTTGGTCTTTCTCCGAAAAGCTTGCAGCAGCTGAGCCAACTTTGCGGGCTAAACATGTCCTCTGAGCCTGTTGGGGTAACCAGTTTGGTCCTGTTTCCATTCATGCAGTACCTGTTCTCACCTTCTTTTGCAGCTTCTCTTAATGAGGGGTGTAGAACCCATTGTCCTGCTGGGTTCCTGAAAGCTGCCTGAAGAAAGCCTTTTAAAAAACCCACATCCAGCTCATCTTTCAAACGCCCTGGCACCAAAACCCCTGAACAAAATGTCATCTGCCCCTAGCTGAGATTTTAACACTGAAAGTCATGCATTTGATAGTGTTCACCTCTTCTCCCCAGGATACGGTGGCAGGCAGCCATTGGAGCTTTTCTCTCTCAAAAGCACAGCTCCAAAATGTCCCCAGGATGGGGAAGGGAGAGCTGCAGACATCATTGTTGCTGCAGCTTACTGCAGTTTCTCACCTGCAGCTCCTCTGAGCTGGGCTACATAGTGGCCTGACCCTGCTGAGAGTATAAAATGCCACTGTGTTGAGGCAGACTCTATAGAAAAATGGGGCTGAAGCAAACTGCAGCAGCTTGATGTCCCCTTTTATTCATCTGTTTCGTCACTGTGAAGTTCTGTTTTTGTCAGATTATTTTAGTTTTCAGCACCCAACTGAGAAGGCAAACAAAATAGCTCGGGTGCTGTTTCAGAGGAGACTAAATTGGGAGGTGACCCACTTCCAAGAGCTGGAATTGGCTGGCAGAAGGCGCAGGGAGAGGATGAAGTCAGGGACTGGGGAGGTGGATATGTGGGAATGGGAGCTTTTGCCCCCACAGTCTGTAGGGGAACTGCAAGTGTGTTTGGCACTGGTGGCAGGAGCGAGGTGGTAATCCTCTATAAAATCAGGAGGGGAGGGAACATAACAGCATCCTTTCCACAGCTTGCTTCCTGGCCTTCAGAGCACTGCCCAGGGCCAAAGGGGTTCCCTGGGTTTCGTGCACACTGGTAGAAGGGTGGAACTAGGCCCTGCCTTGTGATATACCCCCACCAAAACTTCTCTGCTAGCACTTGGCACCCATCCCCTCACTACTTATCACTGGGGCCAGGAGGAGGAACAAAACCTGAGGAGGGAGCAGTGGTGATGCAGCATGGATGCTTCTAGAGCAGGTAGCTTCCCCTGTGTGGCCTGGTGCAGGAGGGCCCTGGATGGGTTGTTGCCCTTGTATATGAAAGTGGAGCATCTGCCTTGCACTGGCTTCAGTGCTTCACAGAATCCCAGCATGGTGGAGGTGGGAAGGGCTCTGCAGAGCTCATCCAGCCCAACCCCCTGCTAAAGCAGGTTCCCCTCCATCAGGGGGCACAGGAATGTGTCCAAGTGAGTTTGAAACCCTCCAGAAAAGGAGCCTCCACACCCTCCCTGGGCAGCCTGGGCCAGGGCTCCCTCACCTCAGCAACGAGCAAGTTTTTCTGTTTCAGTGGCACTTCCCATGTTGCAGCTTGTGCCTGTTACCCCTTGTCCTGGCACTGGGCACTACAGAAAGAAGTGTTGCCCCATCCTCTTGACACCCACCCTTCAGGTACTTCTAAGTGTTAGTGAGGTCCCCCCTCAGTCTTCTCTTCTCCAGGCTGAACAGCCCCAGGTCTCACAGCCTTTCCTCTTCACAGAGATGTTCCAGTGCCCTCAGCAGAGCGTCTCCAGGGCAGAGCAGAGGGGGAGCAGAACCTCCCTAGACCTGCTGCCCACACTCTTCTTGATGCCCCCAGGCTGCCATTGGCCTTCTTGCCCACGAGGGCACATTGCTGCCTCATGTTTATTTGCTGCCCACCAGCACTCGCAGGTCCCTCTCCTGTTGCTGCTCTCCAGCAGGTCACTCCCAGCCTGTCCTGGTGCATGGGCTTGTTCCTCCCCGGGTTCAGGACTCTGCACTTGCCCTTGGTGACAAGCTCAGCTCTTCATTTGGCCATCGCTGGCTGGGGCCCAGCTGGCCTCTGGCTGCCTCGGCCACACAGAGGTCTCATGTGCAAGCAGCTGTAAATCCTCCTGGCTTTATAGCCATCATGGCTCAAGGTTTTTAATTAAAAGCTGATTTTAGATGAGAAATGTGGCTGTTGAGGGAAGCATTCCGTGTCTGTGTCCCTGTGGGCTCCTGGTAAACACAGCATTGAAGTGCTGTTCTTGAGCTTCCGAGCGTGGATTATCCCGCTTCAGAAAGGAGGCCTTTCCATGTAACAAGTCACAGATTACCATGGAAACATCATCTATAGCTAGTTCTGTAACATGCTTATGTGATCCTCCTGCGAGAAGAGCCCGAAGCCTCCTGATAATTGCCTCTTGTGTGGCGGTGCCCCGGGCTCCTCTGTTTTTGAGCCCTGAGTTGAAGATTATTGCAAAGGTGGAGCAGAGAGGAGGAGGCGAGTGCCTGGGGCTGTCACAGGAGCTGTGCTGCCGTAACGTCAGCAGCATCCGAGCGTCTCCTGCACAGCTCTTAAATCCTTACCCATAAAACCACGTCCTTGACCGTGCTGTGCGTGATGCTTCTGTTGCTTTGTGGGGGGGAAGGAGGGGGCACCTGATGGAGAGCAAGAATGACCCTTACGTGTGAACGTGCACCAAATCTGACAGTACTGGTACACTGAGAGCTGGGTTTCATCTGGGGACTGGATATCTGATCAGATCTCTGAATATGATCACACTCAATAATTTCCCTCCTCAACTTATCTGTGATTTATCTACGTGTCTGTCTCATGGCTAATGTCAAGCCAAACCCTTGGATAAACTGGATGAAGAAAGGAAGAGGCAGAAGGACGGCTCTAACTCCAGAAGGAGCCCCCTGCCATTTCTGCATAACGGACAGAACTTCAGTGTTGTGTTTTCTCCTCGCATCTCCCTGGAAACAGGGTTCTCATACGGGAAGCTCTCTGCTACCCTTAATCCTCTAGCAAGAAGTTCTCCGAGGGTGGACTCTGTGGCCTGGTTGCCGCTTTTCCCTCTTCAGGTGCTTCCTTTGGAAGTGTGGGCTGGCTTGAAGCAGAGCAGGAGACGTGCTGGTGCCTGCACTGGGCCACCTTCTCTTAATTCCAGGCAGACTCATCTTGCACCTCTAACTTCTTCTCTTTCTGTTGTTGTTTTTTTCCTCCCTAGGGTTTCTGGGATGCACTTAAAGCCATATCTCAAGTTACAGAAGAAAGAGCGATCTCCCGAAATAAGCCAGGATTCCCCGAGAGGCCACCCGAGAGCGGCACACGAAGACAAACACACCCCTGGCTGCACCAAGCTGAGCGCCGCTTTCCCAAAACCCTCCCTCGTGGCTCCATCTCAAAGGCTTCTGGGGATTATTTATCCAAACACCATGTGCAATATGAACGGGAAAGGTCCCGCCGACGGCCTGAGCGCCAGGGACAAGAAGAACGTGCCGTCTGCCACCATCCATCAGGGAGAGGAAGGGGAAGGGCCGCTGGACGTGTGGGCCGTGGTGAAGCCCGGCAACACCAAGGAGAAGATCGCGTTCTTTGCAGCGCAGCAGTGCGGCGGCGGCGGCGGCCGCCTGGGCTCCATGAAGGTTAAAAGCACGTGGGACATCGACGGGAGAACGGCCAAACGCAGGAAAAAATCGGTGGACCTTAAAAAAGCCAAAATCCAACTGGAAAGGATGAGGGAGGCGGGCGGCAGGTGCTCCCCAGCCGAGCCCTTCGCCTGCGGCATCGAGCACTGCTCCGTGCACTACGCCAACGACGGCGGGGACGGCGCCTTCCCGGGCCGGGCCCTTTCGGTCATAGAGATGGTGGCCTTCCTGGAGCAGCGGGCCAGCGCTCTGCTGGTGGACTGCGCCAAAACCTGCGCTCCCGCCGCCACCACGCGCCTGAGCGCTCAGCCCAAAGCCGGGCTCCCCGCCTCTGAACCCTTCCCCGTGGCCGGGCCGTGCGAGGCGCCGGCCGAGCAGCAGCAGGGAGAGCCCCTGCGTGTGCTGGACATGGTGGCCAGGCTGGAGTCGGAGTGCCTGCGGCGGCAGGGCGAGCGCGAGCCCGGCGGCCTCTCCCGCAACAACAGCTTCCGCAGGAACGTGGGCAGGGTGCTGCTGGCCGGCGGCCCTCAGCCCGAGGGAGAGGCGGGGAAGGGCTCCTCGGGGGTCCTGGCTCTAGGAGGTGATTCGGAGGAGGAGAGGGGGGTGGCGGAGGTCGGGTACGGAGGGCGGCGCGGTTCCGTGGGCGACGGCGAGCCGTGGGACGGCGCCACCTCGGCGCGGCGGCCCTTTGCTTCTGAGCTGGGCGCTCGGGTGGGCAACGTGACCTCGGGGCTCGCTCACGCGGTGCTGGCAATAACCGCCGGCAGGAGTGGTGCTGACACGCGCTCCGAGCCTCCCAGCCCTCTGCCCTCGGCTGCTGCCGCCTTGCCGCCGGATTCCCTGCGCAGCGAGGGTGCGACTGTTGATTGTACGTTGAAAGAGCCTGTGGTTTTCCCAAAGCAGAGCCTGCATCCCGCCAGGAAGGAGCCCTTGTGCATCAGTATATCGGTCACCAAGACCGAGAAGGGCTGCAGGAAGGAGAAGCTCTGTCGCTCCGCTTCGGGCGAGGAGCCTCTCCCAGGGAGGCTGTTTTTCCTCCAGGCTGACCAGGCCGCCTCTCGCGAGCAACAGCAGCTGCGGGAGGGTACCCAGGAAAAGCCAGAAGCGGCCCAAAACGAGGGTGAGGATGCTGCGGCACCCGCCGGGTCGTGCGTCAGCGGCGGCGTCCCCACAGAGCCATCCGCCTTTCCCGTCCCGCTGGAGGAAGGGGCTTTGCAAGTACTTGACGCTTCCTGCTTGAAAAGGCAGGTCTCGCATGACTTTCTGGAGACCAGGTTTAAAATCCAGCAGCTTTTGGAGCCTCAGCAGTACATGGCCTTCTTGCCTCACCACATCATCGTCAAGATCTTTGGGTTGCTTCCTACTAGGAGTCTGGTTGCCCTCAAATGCACTTGCTACTACTTCAAATTCATCATTGAGTACTACAACATCAGGCCGGCAGACTCCCGCTGGGTGCGCGACCCCCGCTACAGGGAAGACCCCTGCAAGCAGTGCAAGAAGAAGTACGTCAAAGGGGACGTGTCGCTGTGCCGCTGGCACCCCAAACCCTACTGCCAAGCCTTACCCTACGGGCCTGGGTACTGGATGTGCTGTCACCGGTCTCAGAAGGGCATCCCGGGCTGTAAGCTGGGGCTTCATGACAATCACTGGGTTCCCGCCTGCCACAGCTTTAACCGCGCCATCCACAAGAAAGCCAGAGGGCCGGGAGCCGAGGCCGAGGAGGAGTATTAGTGCACATACACTTTCCTGTGAGATCATTTGGGGTAGGAGGAGATTCTCTATGCCTTGTGCTGTTTACAGTGTATATAATTGTTGTGGTTTGTCGTTTTGTTTTGGTTTTGTTTTCTTTCCACAGGGCTATGAAACTGCACATTAACACAAGAGCCTTTACCTGTTAGATATGAGAGAGAGAGAGAGAAAGAGCTTTTAGTCCATCGATGTAAATAACACTATAAAAGTGAATTGTACATACAGAGTCTCCAGCTGGCTGAGCAATGTAATCACTACAATGCAGCTCCCATAGTGTTGCGGCTACAGGTGTGTGTGTGAGGAGGTGTTTGTGTGTGTGTGTGTGTGCGCGTGTGCGTGGGGGGATGTGTTCCAGTGTCTCGTTTCCAAAAAAATCTGTATATCCTGTATAATATATGAATGTTTCTGAGAAGAAACTCTAAAATAGGTAGAAACTCTAAATAGGTAAAGGTCAACTTGTTTAAAAGAATCTTCAGACAACTTAACTGGACAACCTTAGACTAGAAAAGATGCTTTATGGTAGCGTGGCAGTGGAGAAAGAGAGAGGAATATTCTTGTATAGCCAGAACATAAGAAGTCCTTGTCTACCTTACCCGTGTTGTCTGTTGGGGTTGGTTTTTTTTTTTTACCTGAATAAAATGTGCATTCTAGATCTGCCTTACCAGACCTGCTCTGTAAAACTTTTGCCCCAAAATAAAAACAACTGTAAAACACGTGGCACAAACGTGGTCCTGTGGTGTAGTTGAGCCGCCCAGCGTCCCGCCTGGACACAACCAGGCCTCCTGCTAACAAAGACACCCCAAACCTGTGTTATTTGTGACATTCCCACAGTGCAGCTTTTCCTTTCCCTCTCACCCGTGCGTGCAGCAGACCCTCCACAGAAGCTCCTGGGGGCAGGAAGGTCAGTGCTTGGCGTGTACAGGTTGCAGAGCCTCCACAGCTGCTCTTGGTGTCTAGAAGGTCGATGCTTGGCGTGTACAGGTTGCACAAGTGGGTTCTGTCTGGTTCCATGTCCTGTGCCTGGGAGCTGCAGCATGACGTGTGGGGCCAGCACGGTGGAAGCTGGCTTGCCGTGGCTCAGGGCTCTGCCAGAAGCTTGGCCATCCACCACATCTGCCTTTTTTTCCTTGTAAGACAAAACCTGGCAGTGTGTTGCCCTGCTGTGCTGCAGCCTCTGGCATCTGAGGAGTCAGCACTGGTGAAGGGGCGTTGGAAGCGTCTCTGGCTGAATGTTCTTAATTGACCAGCATTGATTCCTCAGTTTCTTCCTGGGAGCTGAGTGTGGCCTCTGCCCTCCATCTCCTCTCTCACAGTGCTCTGAGCCTCTCTCTGCCCCAGGGGCAGCAGTGGGGAAGGCCAGGACTGTGCCCTGGAGCCCTCAGCAGCCACTGCTGCTTCAGGAGCACAGTGGAGCAGCAGCCCCTGTGAGGAGCTCCGGGCCGGGTGGTACTTGGGCCTTGGCGTTAGACGTCTGAGTCTTTTCTTTCCACGTACTTAATGCTGTGGCTGTTTCCCTGCCCCTTCTCAGGACAAGGATGGACTCCTGGCCCTCACCATTGCAGCTGGAGCAGATGATTCTCTGATCTTGTGCAAAAAGAGCTGGTGCTGGGCTCACCCCAGACCCTCCTCTGTTGCCAACCCCCCAGGCAGTCTGGGAGAGCAGCAGGGGCATGGGGCAGCCACACACCTGCTGCTTCTCATTCTCCATCCTCTAACCCTCAGTGCTGGATCAGTGGGGTGAGGGGAAGCTGCTGCTGGTGCTGGTCGGGCTCCACTGCTCCCTCTCCCTCTGCTCTCTGTGCCCAAAACCATGCTGACTCACGTTGGTTTAGAGGACTGAGGGAGTTTGAAGGTGGGTGCTTTTATTCTCTCTGCTAACAGTGAGAGAAAGAGCGATCCCTTAGAGCCTGGCAGGTGGGTTGGGTAAGCTCGGGCTGTTCACAGGGGCTGTAAAAGAGATGCTGTTTTTTCCCCCATGTAGCTGCTGCCCGTCAGCCGGGCGTCAGCCGCCCCTGCAATGCAGCAGATGTGATGACAACCAGGAGGAATGAAATAAGGAACCCGAGAGGACGGTTGCCGCCGCCTCAGCTCAGCTGTGAGGAGGGAGAGGAAAAGCAGGATCCCTAGTTCATGGGTGACTTGGTTCTCACCCAAGCTGCCGCCTGTGCCGGGACCTGCAGCAGCACCAGCTTTCTGTCAGCAGCCGCCTTGCCAAAGCCATCAGCGTTAAAGGCCTCTGACTTCATGTCAGTTAAGGAAGAGGGGGAAGAAGCTGCCTTCCTGCCCCCCACCCAAGGCTCTGGAAATCTGGAGATAACCCGCGCCAGGCCGACGGCAGCGAGGGCAGCCCCCGGGAGCTGGGAGAGAAGAGGCAGAGGAAAATGTTCTGGAACTAGATAAGGGGGCCAGTGAGGTCATTCTTGTTTTGGAACGGGGTGTGAGATTTTGGTCACCTTCACTGAACAAGGAGGGGAAAATGGGAATGAAATGATGCAGTTGGGCTGTTTTGTTCCTTGGAGCAGTTAAATACGGGGGACAAGTTGCTCTCTTCCCCTTCCCCACCCTCCTCCCGGGCTGCCTGAGGAAGATGGGCTGCTTTATACATCATGGGCTATTGCTGGAATTAGCCCTGTGGCACAGCACTGCTGGGAGAGCTTTTTTACAGAAGAACCTTTTGCATCTAGAAGTGGGCTGGTTCTGCACACACTGAGCTGCTGGCAGGCTTTTTTGCTCCCCCTACAAAGTGCAGATTTCTGTCTCCTTAAGGGCCAGCGCAGGGAGGAGCCAAGGTCTGATGAACTGTTCTTCCTTCCTAAGAGGCAATTAAAAAGTCCATCGTTGGATGTACAAAATCCAGCGTGGGGACTCAAGGCTGAGCCATGTGCTCCACTTCCCTGCCTGGGAGCAGGTGGTGGCTGGGCTGAATTTCCAGAGCTGCCTGTGAAGAAATTGTACGAGTGTTTCGGGGGTCTCCCGGCACAGGCACCACTGAAAACCCACAGCCGAGGCTTCGGCTCTTGCTCCAACAGCGGCTTTTTCCTGGTGGCTGCTCCTGGTTTCTGGCTCTGCAGCATGGAATCAGAGCTCGGTTCCTGTGCCAACCCCCCACCTGCACAAAACTGCCCTGGAGGGGCTGAGCCTGTCCAAGTGCCACTTGCTGCTGGGTGGGAATGTGCTGAAGCCTCAGCCTGGGCTCTTCCTCCTCCCCAGTCTGCTGTTGGCAAATGGAGAGTAGGGAAGAGAACTCATTAGGGAGCTGCTCCTGCCACAAAGCAGCATTGGCAGAGGGTAAAACCTCCTGCCTGTGGCACTGCCTGAGCTGCAGTGACCCAAGGAGGCCCTTGGCAGGAGCGGAGCCGGGAGCCAGGCTTTGGCTTCCCCCAGTGGCTGCTCTCCTGTGCAGCCCCCTGCTCCGGGGTTCTGCTCCTGAGCCTGCAGCAGCCAGGAGGCCTGGGCCGTCCATCAGTCCTGCCTCTCAGCTGCCTGCTGCAAAAGAACATGAAGTGGGACAGGTTGTTTCTGCTCCCACACGCAGTAACTGAGGCCTACCAAGCCCTGCCAGCTCCCTGCTGAGAAGCATGGCCCTTGCCCAGCACTCAGATGCCCAGGGTTGCTTCCCCAGTCACCTCCTTTGTACCCAGCCCTCCGCCTGCCTCCTGAAATGATCTGGCAAAGTGCAGGAGCCTCTTCCCTCACAGGCACAAGAGCTTGAGGCCTGCAGAAAGAGACCTCAGCACTCAGCCTACACCAGCTTCACCGGACTCTTCTATCTGCTCCCAGGGAATATTTTCTGTAAGAGTATTTTCTTTAGAAGAGGTATCACTTATCCCACCCTGTACAGCTGCACTGGGCCAGGGCTGTGCCCTGTGATGCTCTGAAGGCTGGAAACCCTTGTGGACTTCTCCAGGCTGGCTCAAAACAAACCACATCGAAGCTAACAACTATAAATATACAGCTTTACAAACAAAAACCAAACAACCCAATTCCTGTTAAAGATTTATTGCAATAATACAATAAAATTTAGAAAAACGAAACAAAAACCAACCCAAAAACAACCAACAAACCCCAAACGTTTGTGTTTTAGTTACATCTAGTTCGGAAGTTGCAGAGAGAGGCCCTGGGGGGGGGTGTTCTGAGCACTGGTCACAGCCCAAAGCCAGGGCCTGAACTGAAATTCCCACGTTCATGCTACGCAAAGTGTTCTGTAAACTCTCAGCTGCTTGGCTTCAGCTACCCCGAAGTACGGATAGTCCTGCCCTCCCTCCCCCACCCCCTCCCACAAAACAACCTGGAAAACTAATCCTGGCGATTGCACTCGAGGTTTGGACACACACACACGTGCAAAACACTTTAGAACCCAAACCCAAACCGCAGTGTCCGTCCCTTTCCGAGAGCGCGGCGTGAAAGGCGCCAGGGCCTGCGCGCTCCCAGAGNCTTGCCCAGCACTCAGATGCCCAGGGTTGCTTCCCCAGTCACCTCCTTTGTACCCAGCCCTCCGCCTGCCTCCTGAAATGATCTGGCAAAGTGCAGGAGCCTCTTCCCTCACAGGCACAAGAGCTTGAGGCCTGCAGAAAGAGACCTCAGCACTCAGCCTACACCAGCTTCACCGGACTCTTCTATCTGCTCCCAGGGCGAGGCANCCCTGGGGGGGGGTGTTCTGAGCACTGGTCACAGCCCAAAGACAGGGCCTGAACTGAAATTCCCACGTTCATGCTACGCAAAGTGTTCTGTAAACTCTCAGCTGCTTGGCTTCAGCTACCCCGAAGTACGGATAGTCCTGCCCTCCCTCCCCCACCCCCTCCCACAAAACAACCTGGAAAACTAATCCTGGCGATTGCACTCGAGGTTTGGACACACACACACGTGCAAAACACTTTAGAACCCAAACCCAAACCGCAGTGTCCATCCCGTTCCGAGAGCGCGGCGTGAAAGGCGCCAGGGCCTGCGCACTCCCAGAGCGTGACGTGGCTGCAAAGAAATCACCTGGGAAACGTGATGGTTATGAAGTATATGGCTTCAAAACGGGGGAGGAGGGGGGTTGTGTTGGCTTTTCTTTCCCCAAGTCAAGTTGATAACAGGGCACAAAGCTGAGTCGTGGCCTGACCTTGAAGGGCTCTGAGTAGCGTGAAGGCGGCAACGCAAGTGACTGAAATGAGCAGTGAAAACAGCAACAACAAAGGGATTTATGTGGTGGGGGTCCAGTGCAAAATAAAAGGGGAAGCAGAAGGGGCTGTGCAATGCAAAGAGCCCGAAATACAGTACTGGTGAGCGTGTGCTCAGAGCTGCAAAGGATCCCAAGGGGCAGAGGAGTAAAGTGCTGTGAACCGGAGGGTGACCGAAGCGGGGCTGGAGGCAAAGGGAGGCTGAGCTGTTCTCAAAATGAACCCAACTCTTGGACTCAGAGCAAAAGAAGGGCAGGACGAGGGTGTCTTCACCCAGCAACGGGGAGTTAAGGGTCTTTGGTTTAAAAACTGAAAAAGAAACCACTGCCAGCAGATGCCCCGAGGCCACAGACAGAGCTGTGAGACACCATCCTCATCCAGCAGCCCTGGCCTAGGGCTTCAGGGGGTGTGAAGTCACCCCTCTTGGCATCTGGTAAACAAAAACAACCCCGCCCCAAACATAAAACAGAAGAGGGTTTCAAATGGGTGTAGTGTGCAGACCCTGTGCCTTCAAACGGACTGGAAAGGAGGTCTTGCTAACCTGAAAGAAGCGGCAACGGTGAGGGATGGAGATTATTGCAACGAGGAGATCCTGTCTCAGCATCACACGTGGGTCTGGCCAGGACAACGTCCAGTGTTTCTTTGGTGTATGATATTAAGAGTAAAGAGCCCGTTGTGCTTCGGACAGCACGGCACGGAACCTTTTAGACCGCCTATCAGTGGAAACAGCACGAGACAAGCCCGTTTTCTACAGCAAAACTGGGTCAAGATTCCCTACCGGATCGAAAAGAAGAGCTTGGCCGTGTCAATTCCCATCCACGTCGGTTCTTTGTATTAAAAATATGGCAACAGAGATTAGAAAACATGTTAAAAACCCATAAGTATCGTGTCCTGGATGAAAAAAAAAATCTAGAAAGACGCCATCTTTGCATTGTGCAAGACAGATTTAAAACACACACAACCCAAAACCCTGTGAAGGAGTTCAGGAAAGGTGGCTGAGCTGCGTTTGCCCCAGCCCTGGCCACTTGAGCAGCCTTCTCTCCATGCTCCTCCCGGCCCATGAGCTGTTTCTTCTTCAGCAAGCAGAGCTAGAGGCTGCTGGGTCCCTTTTTCTCGGAGACTCCACAAGGCAGAGTCAGAAGCAGGACACACCGTGCCGACACAGAGCCCATCGGGAGGAGGGAGCCGGCTTAATCGACACAACGGTACCGTCACAGTCGTCTTGGGTAAATAAAAAGGGGTTCTTTCCTGTTTATAAAATGGAAGTCTGACCTCTTCTTTGTTCCAGGCACTACTTAACTGAATTATATGTAAGGTTTCCTACAGCGTTCCTTCCTGGAAGGCGCAGGTTGCCCGTGCCAGCCCGTCAGCGGTGGCCGGTGTAGGCCTTCAGCCACGAGGTCACCGAGGCAGCGGCGGACGAGATCATCCCTCCGGCGCTGCTGCTGGCGATGGGCTGCGATACCTGCGAGCTCTGGCTCTGCAGCGTCTCTGCCTGCTGCGAGGGGATGTCGCAGAACCTGGGGCTCGGCAGGTTCTCCCAGTCTGTGCCCAGGTCTGTCTCCTCGTCGCTGACGTGCTCGTCTCCGCTCTCATCCGTTTCGCCCGTGGCGCTGGGATCCACGAACTCCATCGAATCTTCCAGATCAGCGCTGATTTCAAAAGGCCCAGACCTGTGAAGAGGGACACAATGCACCAGCACAGGCTGGAGAGCAGCAACAGGAGAGGGACCTGCGAGTGCTGGTGGGCAGCAAATCAACATGAGCCAGCAATGTGCTCTCATGGGCAAGGAGGCCAATGGCAGCCTGAGGGCATCAAGAAGAATGTGGGCAGCAGGTTAAGAGAGGTTCTGCTCCCCTTCTACTCTGTCCTGGTGAGGCCTCATCTGGAGTCCTGTGTCCAGTTCTGGGCTCCCCAGCTCAAGAGAAACAGGGAACTGCTGGAGAGAGGCCAGCACAGGGCTACCAAGGCGATCAGGGGACTGGAGCATCTCTCTGATGAGGAAAGGCTGCGGGAGATGGAGCTGTTCAGCCTGAAGAGGAGACTGAGGGGTAAACCTCCTCAACACTTAGAAGTACCTAAAGGGTGGGTGTCAAGAGGATGGGGCAACACTTTTTTTCTGTGGTGGCCAGTGCCAGGACAAGGGGTAACAGGCACAAACTGCAACACAAAAAGTTCCACTGGAACTGAAGGAGAAACTTTTTTGTTGTGGGGATGAGGGAGCCCTGGCCCAGGCTGCCCAGGGAGGGTGTGGAGGCTCCTTCTCGGGAGGTTTCCAAACCCACCTGGACACGTTCCTGTGCCCCCTGATGGAGGGGAACCTGCTTTAGCAGGGGGTTGGGCTGGATGAGCTCTGCAGGGCCCTTCCCAGCCCCACCATGCTGTGAATGCTCTGTCCCTTTGATACCAGGCAGGAGAGGGACTGTGGCTTTGCTGCTGCACATCCCACACACGCCGAGGCACCCCACTCTGTCAGGTGTACAGCAGAGAAATTAAAACAGCTCTGTGTTTATCAGCTGGCAGAGAGAAACTGTCTGGCTACAGACAGAACTGTGATGGCAACAGCAAAAGGCAACGGGTTGGCTCCAGAGGCGATTGCTGGGTTCCAACCCAGCGGGCAGGAACGGCAGAAGAGCTGTTCTGCTTTGGCAGTGGGTACTGGAACACGGACACACAGCAGGAAAAGCTGCTGATAATAACTCACAGCTCCACTGGTGAGAACCTCAGCTTGATGTGGAGCAGCTTCTTGTTTTAACACTGGCCCTGGTCTGGCCACAGCTCTGCCAGCAAGAGGGATAGAGTTGTAACTTATAGAACCTGATTTTGTGCAACTCACGAGTGGAGACTTCCCACAGCAGCACCTCACCCTCAGCAACAGCTCAGGAGCTTTTTACTATGAGGCTGGTCAAACACTGGAACAGGTTGCCCAGAGAGGCTGAGGAGTCTACACTGGAGATGATACTCAAACCCTCACTTGCCGCTGGTCCTGAGTAACTTGCTTGTGTGGGCCCTGCTTTGAGTGGGGCCATGGGCTGGATCTTCAGGGGTCCTGGCCAAACCTGCACCGTGACACTGAGCTCCCCATGGAAGCAGCAATTGCATCCCATCCCACTGCTTTGCACTGGAGTTGAAACCAGAAATGTCTTTACTGAGCCAGAGCTGTCAGGTTCACAGGCCTGTGACCCATGGTCAGAGAGCAGGGGGTTTTCAGGAGGTGCTGAAGGGGACTTTCCCCCTCCCAGCAAGCAGCAGCCCTGCCAAAGCTCATTCCACAGCACAAAGCTGCTCAGTGAAAAAGCAGCAAGGACTTACCACGGGTAAGAGAGTGTTTCTCCAGCCTGAGTAGGGGAAGAAGCCTGAAGCAGCCATTTAGTGTGGAAAATTACAATCCAAACAACTAAAGCTCAGTAAAATTACATCTATCTGAAATAAAAAGCTTATAAAAGAGACTATTGGGCAATTGTAGGACTGAATATCTAAAGGAAAATAACAAGAGCTGGTTGCTGCAAACTTTGCAGACAGCTGAGAAATTAAAGGTAAACTCCAGGAAGGCCTGGGAGTGCTGCCTTCTGGCAAAGCATTTAACAAAGCAATGTAAGAAGAGAGTCATCAGGTTTAAGGCCAGAAAGGATCACTAGATCATCTCCAGTGACCTCCTCCATACCAAGGGCCATTACCTTCCATTCCCTCCCCCTGTTCTGAGCCCACTAACTTCTGTCTGATTGAAAGCATACATCCCAGAAACTCATCCAGCCTTGACAGAAGGAAACAGAGAATCCCCACCTTCATTCCTGTGGGTAATTAATCTCAGTGTGAAGTGCATGTGCCTCGTTTCAACTCACAGCTCTGGCTCTTTACTTCCAATGGTGTCTATAAAGCCATTCAGTAGCCTCAGTGCTTTCTCCCCTTGAAGGTGTGGAAGTGAAGTCATCTCTCAAGCTCCTCTCTAGGCAGCTCAGGCAGTGTCACACAGACTGAACTATGCCCCTCACTGGTGACTATTTTTCTCAGGCTCTTTCCTGTAACCTCTGCTTTTATGACAGGGACCCGACTGATGCATCTGGAGCTCTCTAATGTCTGCACAGAGAAGTGACACCCACTCTGGCTCTTGGACCTTTGACAGCAGCTGCTTTCCAGGACACACTTCTTCATTCTCTGGGTAATTCCTGCACTCTTCCCCATTTTCAGGCAAGCAGCAGCAAGCACAGGATTTTCATTCCCAAACTGAGCTGTGTTACAAAGACTTGGCTCCCCACACGCTTGGGCTGGATCAGCAGGGACGTCCCCAGAGAAGTGGTTAGAGGTACACATTCAGTTCCTCTTAGTGGCCCCACAGGGTTTTCAACAAAAACTAGAGCCATACACGAGAACAAAGTGGAAAAGGAGGATTTCAGGACGTTACAGTGTTGAAGGGGGAATAAAGCACTAGTCAGATTAAACAAACATTTGCAGACAGTCTCAGGCACAAGTGACTTGTGACAGGATTATCCCAACAGGAAATCAATGCTGTTGGCTTTCCTGGATTTAGGTTGTAAAAAAGGAGAGATTTTTACACCTGGTATGTGCAGCCCACAGGAACTGATCTTCTTTTTATCCCAAGTTAACAGAAAAGTTGTCTTTGACCTGCATTTACATATAAATTAGTGTTATTTGAAGTAGTGGCTTTTGTCTAGAGTGGTCATTGACTGGAAGTGTTTTGGGAAAGGTTTATCTAGAATTTGGGTTTGGGTTTATATTGCTGGGTGCCCTCAGGTATTTTATATGTTGGCAAGATGTGGGCAGGGTGATATTTGGAGCACAGGGAGGCTTGGCCTATGCTGTCTTCTGCTTCTGGGTGTGGGGGGAACAAGTCTAGCATCAGGTACAAAGCCTCCAGCTGAGCCTGCAGAAGCACAGCACAGACGTTCCCCTCTGAAATCTCATTTCCTATCCAGGACCTCCTTTTCTGTCCTTTCTTGTCTCCTCCTTGCAACCACCCTGATTTCTGACACACTGAGGACTGATCTATAGGCACAGCAGAAAAGAATTTCCCTCATAAGTACCAAGGCAAATGCACAACTTCAAAAGGGATTCAGTCACAGGTCAGTTGAGATACTGCTTTGCTTACCTGCCCAAGTTCTCAGTGTCTGGGCTGACCAGGTACATAAGGTTCCTGAGCGTGTGCAGTGGGTGCAACAGATCTAAATTTACATGCTACCGTGGGGAAGGTAAGAAAAAGACATCATCAGTTACTGGACGAAACCTGTAGGTGCAGTTGATATATAAAAAAACGTGTGAAGAACCCAAATGTGCGTCCCCCCTACCTGAGAGAAGCAAAGGTGAAGGATATTAGCATTCAGCTTCTTCACTGCCCGCATGAACCTGTGTCTGCTGAGATTCTCTCCACAGAACTCGCTGCAGAAACACCACACGCACACAAACACATATGAACACACAGAAAGCAAAAGGCTTTGAAAATACATCTGCACTGGGAACATCAGCATTCTGTGCCCTGGCTCCTTAGCAGACCCCAGAGCCAGCATCCCCGCAGCCAGAGCTTCTCTGAACTCTACAGCCAGTTTTAGAGTGCTCAGGAGATCGGTTTTGCACCTTGCAGGACTGTTGGCATTTCAGCAACAAGCAGTGCTTGCCCCAGTCTCACCAGTTTCAACAGGACATGTGATGTAAACTGCATGATGCTGGAAGCTCCACCATAGCCAGGCTACTTCAGCTTTCCTTTTACATCTCCCATCCTTTCCTGTTCCCAAGCTTCTCCTTCTGCCAAGACCAAGCACCCACGTAGCAGCATGTACAAACCCTGCAGAGATGCTACACCCCTTTTGTGCCCTGACTTTGGCAACCGCTACTTTAAACACTTGCAAGAATCTCAGCAGCATATTTGAGACCCCTAGAAGACTGACCAGGTCTGCAGCTCCCCCAGAACTTCTTCTGTATGGATCCCACCAACTCTACACAGACACTAAAACCTCAACAGTGCTTTTCATCACAGTTGGGGTTTGCCCAATAGACTCCAGAGGGATGGCAGCCAGGGATGTTCCCCATTGCTGTTTTATCCCAAAGGGAATGACATTGCTGTCATGGCACAGTGCAAAGGCCTTGCTCTCCACTTACAGTAGTGGAGCTATTCAAGATGACTAAGAGTTGCTGAGCTGGCCTGAGATTTTGTAAAACACAGTAGGGTCTCATAGAATGAGAAGTGCTATTTGTGGACTGTCATATTTCATGTCATACACCACGTCTAGGGCCATGGGTTGGTGGTGGGCTTGGCAGTGTGAGGTGAGGGGTTGGACTCGATGACCTTAAAGAGCTTTTCCAACTGAAATGGTTCTCTCATTCATTTCTATTCTGAGGCTGTGGATACATCCATTAGGAAGCTGCTGTTTTCAATGGTGCTGGTTGGCCTACAATCTCAGGAGGTAAAAAAAGAGGGAAGGACTATTCACTGTGATCTAAAATTCTACCAGCCCCCCACCCAAAATGAAACAGCACAAAAATCTATGAGCCACCAACTATTGCCATAAAAGCTGTTCCAAGTAATGCCTTTGTTCCCAAACTGGATTAAGATCAGTCAGTCAGGTCACACCGATCCACCTCCCCAGAGGCCCGCATCTACTTGCCTGTTGCAGAGCTTCTTGGGAAGATTTACATCAAGTATGAGAGACAAAGTGTTCACCAGCTGAGTTGCATAGCACAATGCAGCACTGATGGTATGAGCAGGGTTATTATGCTCCATATCTAAAAGAAATAAAAACCACATCCTGAGAGTCTCATTCGGAACGGAGCCTCGGTGGGGGTGTTAATGTGTTACTGAAGCTTACTCCGGAAAATGTCACTTGTGAGTATTGAGAACAGCCTGAATCCAGCAATCATTTACAGTGAAATCTGTCAGGAGTTGGTAGAAAATAGTAATTCTTGGGATTCCTGTTCAAATGACGGCGTGTGAACCGTGTCAAAACTGTGAATAATTAACTCCTGTTCCGTTACGTTCCGCTGTGTCCCACCCAGCGTTTCCTGCACAAGAAGATTCCAGTGGACTAACCCCTAGACTGGGATTTACTTCTGACTCAGGTTTGTCTGGATGAGAACAAATGGACCAGGATCCTACTCCTCAGTGCCTTCTATTATACGGCTTCTGGTGTAGGTGGCTAATCAGCCCTTTTCATTACCTGGTCCTTGTGTAGTCTTCTTCTCTTCCACCCAGTTGTAATACGCTGAGTAGTCTCCGTTATTAGGCAGGGTTATCCAGGGCCCTGTGATACTGATGCTGGTGTCCCCGTTGTGGTCATCACACACCCATCTCCCAGAGAGGTAGGTGGTTCTCCTGGCTTCCGCCAGCTTGCTCACAGTGCTGGAGGTCATCGCGTTGTCACTCTCACAGGACACATCTGCAGGGTCTCTGTGGCACCCAAAAGGGGAACAGAACGTTTTAAAAGAAGTTTTGAAATCAGCAGCAGAGATTCACTCTGCAGGTGCTTCAGCCAGATTTCAGAGACAGCAAAATGCTGGTGGACAACCCTGCTGCAAAACTCCTAATTCCCAAAACTACTCTCCTTTGTCTGGGATTTTTTTGTTATCTGTTTTAGGAAAGCTTACAGAATCACAGAATCCCAGAATGGTGGGACTGGGAAGGGCCCTGCAGAGCTCACCCAGCCCAACTCCCTGCTAAAGCAGGTTCCCCTCCATCAGGGGGCACAGGAACATGTCCTGGTGGGTTTGGAAACCTTCTGAGAAGGAGCCTCCACACCCTCCCTGGGCAGCCTGGGCCAGGGCTCCCTCACCTCCACAGAAAAGAAGTTTCTCCTTCAGCTCCAATGGAACTTTTTGTGTTCCAGCTTGTGCCTATTTCCTCTTGTCCTGGCACTTGAGGCAACAGAAAAAAGTGTTGTCCCATTCTCTTGACACCCACCCTTTAGGTACTTCTAGGCATTGATGAGATTCCCCCTTGAGTCTTCCCCAGGCTGAACAGCCCCAGGTCCCACAGCCTTTCCTCATCAGAGAGATGTTCCAGTCCCCTGATCATCTTGGTGGCCCAATGCTGGCTTCTCTCCAGCAGTTCCCTGTTGCTCTTGAGTTGGGGAGCCCATAACTGGACATAGTACTCCAGATGAGGCGGAGGGGGAGACATTCTCGTCAGTGGGGAGATGCTGGCCCCTCCAGGTTCCTCTGTTCTGGATCTCTATCTTTGGGTCAGATCCTTTGCCTTCCCCTACCCTTCACCCCACAGATGGCTCAGGGAGACAGAGCACCTAGCTCAGACTTACATGTCTCACTGCTGGCTGCCTAAAGCTAAGCAAAACGAGTCTGAAAGGATAAAGCTGCTGTACCTCACACTTGTCTTTACTTCTTCAATGGGAAATATGACTGATGTGAGCTCCAGGATGTGCGTCCGACGAAGATTTGCCAGATGCTCATATTGGGTTTTCAAGTCCAAAGTTTTTTTCTCCACCAGCTCTCCCAGCTTACGATTGTGCCTCTGGATCTTCTCTTTCTTCTCCTGATGCCTCTGAGCCCTGCGATAATGTTTCTGATTCTCCTCTTTAATTCTCAGAAGCCCCTCCGCGTCTGTGAAAAGAGCAGCAGATGTTGGGGCTCGGCAAAGGAGCTGCAAGGTACTTGTAGGAAGTTTGAGAATAGCATTATTAATATTTATAGCAAACAAGATCTGTAGCAGCTTCAAAACAAAAAAGCCTGCTAAACTATTAACGCCTTCCAGCTGCTCAGTGGAACCACTTCTTCATCTCTTCTGAAGATCTCCAAAGAGACTGAAACTGAGATGAATCTTTCCCTATATTTTACCCGGCTATTTTCAGATTTGGAGCAGAAAAGCCAAGATCTCAGAGTTTAATTAAACTTCCAAGGTAATCATCATGACAGGAATAGCTCGACTGTACATGTTTGCATGGTGCTGGCCAAAAAGGCAGACACTGCTTGCAGCCAAAATCAAGGGCAGATAACATCTTCATTCACCATTTCTGGCACCGCTGCTGCTATTAGGGTATGTTATCTGGGCTTCACGTTCATGGATGTGCTCTTAAAGCACTCACATCCCAACAGTGCAGACTTCTTGTTACCAGAAGGGATCACTGACTGTCTTCCTTCTCAGTCACAAAGTGAAAAATGCCCTTATGGGCTGAAGTGCTGCAACTGCCTGAATTTAGTGCACACTGAGGCTTGGAAAAACACCTTTCAAGAGCATCTGCTGCTTCTCCTATAAAATAATTGATTGCAGTAATGCTTCCACAAACACATGATGATAGACAACAGTGAGTTAACCACCTCTGCTTTTCAAAAGCATAGAAACATATTTCTTATACACAACCTTCAAATGCATACTGCTAAAACTGTTAGTGCAATCTAGCTGAAATGAGAGCCCTCATCCACTAGTCATTCACCCCCTTTCCATTCTTTTGGCTGATAGTTAGTTGGGTTCTCTTACAGCAAGGAATCACTTTCCTGTCATCAAGAAGTGGGATAACTGTCTCTTGCACAGAAAGGAAGCACTAAGCCCTGACATTGTTTTACTGATGTATTTCAATTGCAAGGTACAGACGAGACCAGAGCTACAACACTTGGCATCTGCTGCTCAAAGCTGCATTATATGCTACTAAAATTGAGGAAACTCCTAAGCAGCTCTAGCTACCTGAAACAACACATCCAGACTGCCAGTCTTCCCAACAGGGGAGCACAAAAATTGAAGGCTACATGCAGGTTAGGGATCCAAGACTGATTCTCATCATGGGTCTGTGCCATGTCACCTCCTGCTAATCCTCGTGTGTACACCTGCAGAGCTGGAGCTGCACAGACCTCTGGCTGGTCTGTGGGAGAGCAGGCCTGCTGGTACCCCTGCAGATGCACAGTAGACTTTCTCTGAATATCAGCATTCATTTCTGTTCATCTAACTGACCTGTTATGATCCATGATGTGTTTGGTAGGAAGGGGGATCTGACACATGGGAGATGCAAAGTCTCAAATTAAAGCAGGTGGCAGTAGTTTCCCCATGCAGGTAAAAACTTTTAAATCCACAGGTTTTTAAAACAAGTGACCCTCTTCTAGAAGAACTGTAGAATGAAATCAGCTTTTCTCTGAGCAATACCATGAATCTCTATGTGTCAGCTTGTAATTCAGTTTCCTTTAAGCATTCCTGTAACATCAGTAGCAAATCGATTAATGCTTGCATTCATATTCCCAAACTCTCCCTTTGCTTAAAGAACATGAGATGGAGGAGGAATAAAATGTCCACCTGTTCAGTTTTCACATTCATGTTGTACTTGAAAGGCCACTTTTTCACAGAGTGAAGTCCTTTCTCTGCAGGTCCAACAGCAGGTATTTGGGAAGTGGGGAGAATGCTGCACACACGTTTCCTCTGTAGCAGCCCCATTGCAGAAACAACTGTCTTTTTGTGGCACAGCATCTCTGCTTTATGACCCAGTTTATGAGGTGATTAAAAATTCTTCCCCAGGACACCACTATGTCCCAGACATCTACAGTGCCTGATAAATGCAAGCACAGGCATACTGACCTCTGCCCGACAGAGAGTTAACGCCAGATATTTGCAGGATGGTCTCCTTGAACTGCTCTCCACAGACAGAAGGCAAACACCACTATGGTAAAATCTTCTTTTAAGAAGCATCAATTATTGAGGTATCCAGGAGAGTCAGGCTCCAAAAGCAGGAACCCAATGTTCTAGAAATTTTTCTTATTTTGGAGAACTAAAACCACACCACATCCCAGAGAAGAGAAAGAACCTAGGTACATTTTCCAATGTAGAGAGATCCAAGTTGAGTTCCTGATTTACTGGCTACTCATGGCAAGAGTTTGTTTTGGGTCTACCCCCGAGAGCAATTTTGGAGTAATTGAGTTAACAACAGGTCAGTTGGGCAAGTTAGGTCAGTTAAATCATGGAGTTCACTATGAATCAGAGAAGTTGCAAAAGCTGGAGATAATATACTCTGCAGAACAATAGAAAAGTGGAGGAACTCGACTCCCCAGTTGGTCCTAACATTTTGTCACCTTAGAGCTGCACTTTGAGAGAAAGTGACTAAGTTCCTCAGGGTTACACTGACTTCCTCCTCTGCTTCCTTCACAGGCTTAAGAGAAAAAGGGGTTATCTCCTTCATTATAACCTTCTACCCAATGAAGAGCTTGCTCTTCTTCACCTTTCTCTTCCCTAAACCAAACATGGATTTGCTTTTCCATTCCTTGAGATTTATTCCTGATCTTCTCTTCCAGACTTTCTCCAGTCGCTTTGTGTCTTTCCTAAATTGCCCAAGACCTCCACTGAGAAAACTCCAGTGCTGGGTACAGTAGGACAATTGCTTCCACCTTAAGTACAATGCTTATCTCAATATAATCAAGAATGAGGTCTGATCCTTTCTGGAGCAGCATTAGACTGATGATGTCTCTTTAATTTGCCATTCCCTAGATCCTTTGCTGTCAAATCTCACCATCATCTCCCACTTTGGGCTGACAGGTTTCTCTTTCCTCAATAACTGCAGCTCCACTTTGTCCTTTTCAGATGACATCGACAATTGATCTGCATAGTGCTGAATTTCATCCAGTTCTCCACAGAAACCATATTGTCATTCACCTTGGCTTGGCCTCCTCCATCCCACCTTCTATTCTACTACACAAGCTATTATGGAAAATACTGGATGAAACTGGGCCAGGAACTGGCTCCTGCTGAGCTCCACCTGTCTCAGCCCCTCAGTTTGACAAACATGGCCACACTTTGTATGAAGCCTTTCTAGCCTTTTGGGTCAGCTTTACAGTGATTACATCTGCTTGTTCATCAGACAGTTTAGGGTAATGCAAAGGCACATTCCACCTTCTGCTTTACCCTCCGCTAGACCACTTGATCCCAGACAATGATGTGGCCTATTCTCAACAAAGTGTTGCCTATTTTTAATTACTTTATCTTCTAGCTACCTGCAAGGTGGCTAGAACTTTATAATAGGATGACTGTCATCAGTTTAAGGTTCTCCCTTCCTCCACCCTTTAGAAAGGGACATCCTCTCTCCCTCATGTGTTCCCAAGTGCTCCACAGACTACTCCAGCTTGTTCCTCAAGTTCCTTTCAGGTGAACCTCTAAGGCCTTGCTGACATCATCAAAATAATATTTAGCTGGCTGTTTTCTCTCCATCAGTGTGCAGTCTTCTCATGATGTAAAATTTAACACGGCTCAGCAGCTGATCACGTTTTCTTTGCGAGAAGCAAAGCAGGCACTCAGTGCTCTGTGTTGTTACTTGCTCTCTTCCCTGTTAACAACTCAAAGACTTCAGCTTTTTCTCATTATACATTTCTTATTGTTACTATCCATCCTCCTTATCAATTACAAATCAGTTTGCATCTCACAGTCTTTGTGATGTTATCACCACAAGCTTGTGCTACTGCATTATTCTCAGGTACTTAGCTCAGCTTCTTCCCTCTGCTCCACTTGCCTTTCAAGTCATGAAAATGTCCCTGATTCAAGCTATTATGGAAAGAACATGCATATGCTACTGAACATGCCTCCTATCTAACCTTTGTGTATGTAGGTTCTGCATATTCTCTTCTGAAAAAAAAAAAAGAGGCCCTACAACTCTCTCCTGTGCAATAAAAAATAATTAATGAGTTTCCAAACTGAAGGTGGTGAACTGGAGCAACTCAGCAGCCTATGCTAGTCCCTACTCAGGGACTCTTGCTCAAATAGGACTCTAGGATTCCTAGGCAGGTGAGGGTTAAAATTCATCAGTAATGTGAAATTCGTAACAGCTGCAGAGCTGTTTGCTCCTCTTTATCAAGAGGAAGTGATCAGAAACACTACACTGCATAAAGCCATCTCCAGGGACCAAGCCCAAGTCACAAGCTGCTAAGCACTTCAAAAAAAAGCTGTTGGAAAACCACCTCCATCCAGCTGAATAATGCCTACTGTTTGCTAATTAAAACCCCAGCATAAAAAGGGCTGCAAATCCACTCACCGATTTGCCTTCAAGTTGATTTGAAAAGTGAGAGCTTGGAAACTCACTGTTTTTAAAACCCAACAGAATTCACAGCAATTGATGTTTCATGGTAAGGCACAGAGTTTCTCCCATCACAAAAGCACAGGCACTACTCACGTCTTGTCATTTCATCATTTTCTTTGCAAATGGTCTGTTTCAGCTGCTCAATCCTCATCTTGCAAGACATGATTTTCCATCTCTGAAAAAATTATAAAAGAACATTCAGCAACTCTAGGGCACAAACCGACTTCAAACACACTGACTAATGATTAACAACAAAGCCAGCAGCTTTGCTGCAAAAGTGGCAGGATGTTCTTAATTGGATCAGACCGAACAAATAAATATTTCACACACTGTTTTGTGCACAGAAGGATGCCACAAACAAACAAAATGCTTAGTGTAAAGTCAATCAGTGTGAGAAGTTACGGGACAAAGATCTAGTGGAAAATGAAAAACACTGAAGGTTTGGAGCACTCTGCTCACAGAGCCAATTTCAGTTTTGCTTAGGTCAGGCTTTTTGGGAAAGCCACAAAATGCCCTCAGGGTAAACTGCAACTTTAAACTACTAGATCTAGGAATTCAGAGCGTTTAAAAATCTCATGGGACACTTTGAACAACTCACCAGCTGATCAGTTATCTCTTTCCCTTCCATGGCCTTCAAAACACTAGAGGAAAAAACACAATTGAAATTCACCAAGATGATCAGGGGACTGGAACATCTTTCACCCGAGGAAAGGCTGCGGGAACTGGGCTTGTTTAGTCTGTAGAAGAGCAGACTGAGGGGGGGACCTTATAACATTTACAAATATCTAAATGGTGGGTGTCAGGAGGTTGGGGCATCCCTTTTTTCTATGGTAGCTAGCAACAGGACAAGGGGCAATGGGATGAGGCTGGAACACAAAAACTTCCACTTAAACACAAGGAAAAACTATTTCACTGTGAGGGTGAGGGAGCCCTGGCACAGGCTGCCCAGGGAGGATGTAGACTCTCTTTCCTTGGAGGTCTTCAGGACCTGCCTGGACATGTTCCTGTGTGACCTGATCTAGGTGAACCTGCTTCTGCAGGGGGATTGGACTAGATGATCTCTAAAGGTCCCTTCCAACCCTGCCATTCTATGATTCTACGAAAGTTTTATGACTATCTGGACTACGACTGTCTCTAGCAACAGTGTGTTAGAGAGACTGATTTGTTCTGTGGAGAGTTGTTATACTTTATTGTCATTTAATAACCGCAACTTACTGTTTTTGGAATTCCCTCTGTTTGTTTTTAAGATGCATCAGCCTTTCTTTCTTGTCTGAGAACCTGGAAGAGATTAAATGTTTTTATTGATATTTTGCATAATATGGCATTGTAAGTTGTTTGGAAAGATAAAAAGACTGAAGCTTGTGAGAGTCTCTAAACCTCAACCATCTGTCTTAATCTCAGCAGGAAATGGCTAAACATGGAAAACTCTTGCAGAATTCTAGAGCATGTAAAAAACGGTGGGTGTCAGGAGGTTGGGGCATCCCTTTTTTCGATGGTATCTAGCAACAGGACAAGGGGTAATGGGATGAAGCTGCAACACAAAAACTTTCACTTAAATATAAGAAAATACTATTTCACATGTTCAAGTGAGGGAGCCCTGGCACAGGCTGCCCAGAGGGGGTGTGAAGTCTCCTTCCTTGGAAGTCTTCAGGACCTGCCTGGACATGTTCCTGTGTAACCTGATCTAGGTGATCCTGCTTCTGCAGGGGGATTGGACTAGATGATCTCTAAAGGTTCCTTCAAACCCTGCCGTTCTATGATTCTTCAGCAAGTTACTTGCTATTTTTAAAAGATTTATAGCTTAGCAGTATCAAAATTTTGTGGGCTTAGAAAAACATATAGTACTCTAAAAACCTTTAGTCACTGGAGAAGCTAACAGTACTACCTCAGGTACCATAGCAAGTCTGAACTGTGTTATTTCACAAGCTGTGATGGCATTAGCTGAGTCCACCCTGGTACTGGGAAATGCAGGATTTCATACACTATGGATTGCATTTTCTCCCTTCTAACATTGAAGTGTCTCAAACTTCATTTATTCATGGGCTAGCACTCTCTCAAGACTTTTACATGACATCCAAATCTTCCTTGTATTAGCGACAGCAGTAATTTGCATTGCCTTCTATTTATTTCTGCTAGGCACTTGTAGCCATCACAAGTCCAGGACCCACATGTCTGCTTGCATTCAGCTTCACTGGATGTCTGAGGCACAGGAACTGCAAAGAACTGATCAGAAGGGGATGTTTTGGGGATTCTTCAGCCTGTGTTTTCACCCTTTGAATGTGCAGCAGCCATGTTCTGCTCTCCCTGGGTTCCACAATGTATTTAGAAACACATTTAAAGAAAACAGAACGTGAACCACGTGTAGTGAGAAGTTACAGCGAGGCAGGAAGTGACAAAGGAAGAGCAAACAGCATGAGAGACAGCAAGAGATTTAGAGGGCATAAAACATTTAGCAATTGTGCTTTGACCTCTGCCAGCTTATGGCTTTCCAATGTCCCTTTGTGCTTTCCACATTACGTCACCATCCTGAGACACACCTCAAAAGCAAGTGTTGGGTTAAGTCCACGTATGGAAAACCAATTTATTCTTGAACCCTCTGGAAGCCAAAGAATTGACAATTTCATCTTAGCAGAGGTCTAATACACCACGTACAACCCATCAAGTCCTTTATTTCAGAGATACCTAAGCTTTGTTTATAAAGAATTACACAGTAAGCCTTGACAGGACTGCATCTTGGGTGTTTCTTTCTCTGCTCAACTCTGTGGGTTTGATTCCAGGTAAAATCTTAAAGTGCTTCATTTCTTTCCTTGAAGTGCTGACATCCGAGAGCTTGGTGACTAACTTGGTGTTCAGGAAGTGTGTGATCACCCTTCCAGATGACATCAGCATCAAACCAACAACAAAAATACTGGCTGCTGCCACTGTAGTCAAGCAAAACCCACCTGTTTTCCTTCCAAAACAAACCAAACTCCAAACGTGGGTGTTTGGCATAAGAGCCTGAGGCCACGCGTGACCTGGAGGAATGTGGTGTAACTGGAGTCTGCTCAGCCCAGTGAATTCCTTCCTCCTGTGTGTCCTCATCCTACCAGTCAGCGTGGGAATTACAATGGTGCACTGTATTCGACTCCTGTTTACCACAGAGCAAAGCACACCTACTGTAGCCCTGACCTTTGCCTGCAACCAAAAATAACTTGGCCCAGACACACACTGCTCAGCAGTCACACAGGGAGGGAGAGGGAGATGGGGTAATTTGGCAGTTCTTGCTTTCCAAGCTGGATTAATGGGCAGGGAGTCTGACTAAGCAAAATTACCCAAACAACGTCCATCACATCAATGAGAAGCTGAATGGTCTGTTGAGAATCTGGGTCTACATTAAGTTCTTACTGGAGAGGGAAGATAGAAATATTTGTAAAAGCCTGGAAAAATTACAGCTCATCAACGCTTCAACAACTACACCAAGCAGTATCCTACAAACTTCTTTAGCACGTTCCTCCTGAGCAAACGTTTCAGTCTCTTGATATAGCCCTAATTTTAATTACATCACATAACTTATTTTTCTATATATACCTAGAAAAGAGAGAAGCCTTCAAGACTTGCCTGGACATGTTCCTGTGCCACCTGATGTAGGTGAACCTGCTTCTGCAAGGGGGTTGGACTAGATGATCTCTAAAGGTCCCTTCCAACCCTACCATTCTATGCCTCTATGAACTACTATAGGAACTCCCATAAAATGTGAACTGAGAGAAGGAGAGAACTGAACATCACAAATTACCCATGAAATGTTTCTCTTCCCTCGAGCCTTATCACATCAAGCTGAGATTTTCTACGGTTACCTGGCTTATTTCTATGTATTCATAATTAGAGAGAAGCAACCAGAAAGGAGGACTTCCTAATCTACAGGAACTGATTAACACTGAAGGAGCTGAGGACAGCAGTAGGGTGCATCCATTGCTCTACCTACTCACTACAGTAAAATACCATTGCTAACCATAACCCTCAGCTTTGAGAAGTCAGAAGGGTTTAGACATCACCCCGATACCGTCTTTGGCTTTTGTAATCTGCAGATGTATAGAGCAAAGCAATTCAGTATGCAAGTAAAACAGACTCTGAGAATTTATGCACGTGACAGGCTGGGGGGGTAAATTCCTGGGAGCAAGCAGAGTCTGAGCTGAAACTAGCACCAAAATGCCAGCTTAGCTGTTGGATATACAACAAACTACTAAGGAAAAGAAGAATGTCAGCGATTACTTTACTGGAGGACTTCCGGACTACTCATCCTTAATTGTAGCTGTACTTCAATAATTAATCTTAACAGCTCCTCAGTCTCTCCCTGTCATAGAGTGTGATTTTTGCCAGACACATGAACAACTTCAATCTTGCTGTAGCTTTTCTAAAAAACACCACATGAAACAGCCCAATGAAAAGAAACACAAAACCATTCTTACTGTTAAAGCATAAAATAATTTCTGTTTTGATATGGAAAAATCAACAGAAAACCTGTAAAAATAAACCACCACTGGATCCAAGGGGAATGCTGGCTTTCTTTACTTGTCATGAGAGAGAGCACAGTCCTTTCTCCCAATCTGTAACACTTCAGAAAGACACAGGGGAGGCCCAAGCGACTCCACTTCCACATTCTGGATTTCTCACGCCGTGCTCTAACTGAGTCACACAGAAAAGCCCTTGGCACGACCCTGTCAGCCTCCGGCCATAGGGCTGATCTAAAATTAGCCCAGGTACTACTAGAAGGCATAAAATAAATAAATAAATAAAGCCAGCAGAAAACACAGCCTGAAACCCAGGCAGTGAACTGCACCTGTCCCTGCGTGACTCTGCCACCGCGCGTGGTCACCGTTTCACACATTGCTCCCTCTCTCTCTCGTGCTCCCATCATGAGAAATTCAGGGACACGCTGCTTACACAGAGTAAACGAAGAAAACTGACCTGTGAGGCTCTTTGTGGCTTCTCTATCAGTCATTGCAAGTGTTAAGGAGAGGATGCAGACCACATGTTTCAAGCACAGTTTCCAAACTAAGTAATTCAATGATCTTCAAAAGGAGAATCCCAGGCTCTGTCCCTACACTGAGCCTTCCTGCTGCCATCAAGCACGCCCCTGTTACCCACATTCTGTTTATCACATAGGTGATGTTGTTCCTTAATTCATTAATATGAAGTGGCTGTTTCCCATGAATTCCACTACTGCTTGGGAAAAGTTTGAGCAAGCAGAAGAAACCAAGTCCAGGGAAAGTGAGGCCCCTCAGAATGGAGGCTCTAGGAGAACTGCAGTGATGCCCACAGATGGAACCATGATGTCCAGGCAGAGGCCGGGGGGGGGAAAAAAAGACAAAGCAACCCCCAAACAGAAGACTGACTGACTTCCTGCAGTTTGGAGACACAGCAAAAATGTAAGGGAGAATTTCCAGCCACAAATAAATGGGGCAGTTAAAGCATCTTAGGAGGAAGCAGTGAAAACTGTCAGACAGAAAAGCTGGTCTAGGCTCAGGTGAGAAGATCCAAGGATGATAAAGAAGGGGTTTTTTTCTTTCCCAACAAGCTGTTACTTCTGGTACTTTGGCTAAGGCTGCTTCTTTGTGGCTGCATTTTTCTGATGGGTAAAGAAACTTCTTAAGCCTTGGTTAATAGGGAAGGACTGTGTTTCCACTGCAAGGCAGGCTGCAATTGAGTTTCTATAATTAAGCCTGACGTTTAGCCAAAATCTTAAGGTTACAGAAACAGCACAAAAAACACCAAACTGGTCTATCTGCCATACTCCAACCCCTTGTTTTTTTCATGGAAGCTGCAGATAACCCTAAACACACTCAAACACAAACTTTCTACCTATTTTAGAAGGACTAAATACAGTTTGTGGTTCTGTAACACAGCTTTTCATGTAAAAAAAAAAACAAAACAAAAAAAGAAAGCCCATGCAGTGGCAGACTAAAGTCTCAAGCGTTCAAGCTGATTTATACCAACTGACATTCTGTGCCCACTCCCACTAGTATTAATGGAAGAAAGACACCCCTGTCCCCACAGATGTGCTTATGTTTGGCAGAAAGATGCAAAGAGCCTTTGGTGCCATCACTCTACTGCCCCACACACTGCTTACCACCTTCCCAAAATAGTTCAAGAAATCGCCTTCAACAGCTGCTAACGAAGCTACAAATGAAGGACCAAGAACATGGTGTCAGCCAAAAAGCAGAGCTACTCCAGAGAGGGTGCTGGGCTGACTTTGTAAGAATCTGGACATGCTGTGAGCAATAGCTACAGAGGGGCAATCTGCGTCTGAGTCATGCAGGGAGGATATTTGCTTATTGACGTAACGCTCATTCAGCCACTCTCAAAAGGAGCAGGAAAGTGTGTGAGCAACTCAAGGGGAGTATTTTTTTTTTGTGTCAATCTAAAAGGGGGGGGGGGGGGCGGGAGTGGGGGTGGNAAGGCAGAGTCGCGCCACTCTATTATTTATTATCGATAACAATAATTAGTATTATTTGAAGCCTCAGGGTGGGCTCGGCAGCGGCAGGACCGTTCCCTCGCCCTCCCACGTTTACCGGCCCCGGGGCAGCGGCTGAACGGCGAGGAACGGGGGATAAAGCGCTTCCCACTCCCCACTCTGCGCCCCGGCCCTGCGGGGAGCGGGGGAGGGGCAGCCGCCAGGGGCCAGTCGGGGCGGGGCAGCCCCCCCAGAGACGGGGCTAGGGAAGGGGAGGATGGCCCCGTTCCCCTCTCCCCCCGCAGCGCCGCCGGTACCTCTCGGAGTCGCGCCCATCGAAGAAGACGAAGTCTCCGCTCTGCACGCACTTGGCGCAGGTGAGGCGGCGACGGGTGGTGTTGCAGAGCGGGCAGCGCTCCACCGCCACGTACAGCCCTTCGGCATCCTCCTCGGCTCCCCGCAGAGCCGCCGGCCCGGCGCCGGCCCCGGCCCCGGCCGCGCCGTCGGCTCCGGCCCCGCCGTGCTGCGGCCGGCAGCCGCTGGGAGACGCCATGATGGGCTCCCCGCGCCGCCGGTCACGTGGGACTTTGTTTTCGCGGCGGGGCATTGTGGGAAGCGGCGCGGGGGCGGCGGCGGGGCCGCTGCGGGACGGGACGGGACGGGACGGGACCGGGCGGGACGGTTGTCTTTTTCTCTACAGAGAGTGCATAGCATGGCCACGGAACCTGCAGTGAGCAGGGTGGTGGTGTTCTGGCGCCTGAGGTGCTGGGTGTTCACTGGAACCTCACGTGTGGGCACTGCTGCTGTATATCATGGAATCATTCAGTTGGGAAAGAGCTTTAAGCTCCTGGAGTCCCCAGTCCCTCACCTCACGCTGCCAAGCCCACTTCTAACCTGTGTCCCTCNGTAACGCTCATTCAGCCACTCTCAAAAGGAGCAGGAAAGTGTGTGAGCAACTCAAGGGGAGTAATTTTTTTTTGTGTCAATCTAAAAGGGGGGGGGGGTGTCAGAATTAGGGCTGGTGATACGGACAAGAAAGCAATAATAATGATAAAACGGTGCCACTTCTTTGCACACCTTGCTGACTCGGTTTAACGATTTCTGCTTAACGTGTGCTGCTGATTTAACGATTTGGCTTAACGTGCGCTGCTGAAAATAGACATGCATTTCAAACGACCTACTGCACAGCTCTCTTTTTGCCCTGAACCGGAGCTTCTGTGGACTCCCATCAGCACGGGTCCTACCGCTGACAGCTGCGCCTGACCAAGGCAGAGTCGCGCCACTCTATTATTTATTATCGATAACAATAATTAGTATTATTTGAAGCCTCAGGGTGGGCTCGGCAGCGGCAGGACCGTTCCCTCGCCCTCCCACGTTTACCGGCCCCGGGGCAGCGGCTGAACGGCGAGGAACGGGGGATAAAGCGCTTCCCACTCCCCACTCTGCGCCCCGGCCCTGCGGGGAGCGGGGGAGGGGCAGCCGCCAGGGGCCAGTCGGGGCGGGGCAGCCCCCCCAGAGACGGGGCTAGGGAAGGGGAGGATGGCCCCGTTCCCCTCTCCCCCCGCAGCGCCGCCGGTACCTCTCGGAGTCGCGCCCATCGAAGAAGACGAAGTCTCCGCTCTGCACGCACTTGGCGCAGGTGAGGCGGCGACGGGTGGTGTTGCAGAGCGGGCAGCGCTCCACCGCCACGTACAGCCCTTCGGCATCCTCCTCGGCTCCCCGCAGAGCCGCCGGCCCGGCGCCGGCCCCGGCCCCGGCCGCGCCGTCGGCTCCGGCCCCGCCGTGCTGCGGCCGGCAGCCGCTGGGAGACGCCATGATGGGCTCCCCGCGCCGCCGGTCACGTGGGACTTTGTTTTCGCGGCGGGGCATTGTGGGAAGCGGCGCGGGGGCGGCGGCGGGGCCGCTGCGGGGCCGCTGCGGGACGGGACGGGACGGGACCGGGCGGGACGGTTGTCTTTTTCTCTACAGAGAGTGCATAGCATGCCCACGGAACCTGCAGTGAGCAGGGTGGTGGTGTTCTGGCGCCTGAGGTGCTGGGTGTTCACTGGAACCTCACGTGTGGGCACTGCTGCTGTATATCATGGAATCATTCAGTTGGGAAAGAGCTTTAAGCTCCTGGAGTCCTCAGTCCCTCACCTCACGCTGCCAAGCCCACTCTAACCTGTGTCCCTCAGCTCCACGGCTCTGCAATAGCTCCAGGGATGGGGACTCCCTCATCTCCCTGGGCAGCCTGGCACAGGGGCTGACAACCTTCTCAAGGAAAAAGTTCTTCCTCATCTCTTGTCTCAGGAGAGGCACCTTGGACTTCCCAGGATAGGACACTGACCATCAGCTGTGTGTGGGGGAGTTCGAACTGCAGTTACACTCATTGCAGACTCCAAGGGACATCTGCACTATACCAAGGCAGTCACACTGCTGCATGGACTATATTGAGATACATGTATAAAAATGTCATGCCTATATTTACAATAACATCAAGAACAGTTTGTATAATAAGAGTGACGGACTAGTAGGTCATAAAATTGGAGCCAGCTGTAAAATTTGAGCCAGAATTGGGAGTGAAATAGATACACTGAATTAGTACACAGAAGCAGAGCCAGTCCGCTGCATCAGAATATAGTGGGAAACACCAGGCAGTTGGGAAGAGAGACACAGTCCACACAAGCCAGAGTAAATTAAAGCAGTATAGCCCGTCCAAAAAAACCCACACAAAACCAAAACACGCCCTAATTTAAACAAAAAGAGCATCCCGGCCTATATTGTTTCCCCTTCCTAGTGTACTTAACACAGCACTCCTAGGTAGAACCAAGATAGTTGTTTTAAAGCCAAGAGTTACCATAGCAATCATTAGGTTAATCAGTAGCTCAGTCAGTGAAAAGGCACAGAGCCCATTTCTTATCTTTAAGACTTTATCCAGACTTCAAAGAGCATTAACTTTACTGGTGAAATTACATGGCAAGCTCCAAACTAAAACAGAGTTTCTTGAAGAGGGCTCATCTTAGATAAACTTTTGCCAACATCCAAATAAGAGCAGGTTGTTTTTCACATGCAGAAGATTATTGTAACTCAAAAGCTTATCAGCTATTACAGCTACAGTGCAAATAATAGCTGTGGAAAGTCCACAGTGTTGGAAAACAAACAGAAAAGTAAGCCTGTGTTTAGAATAGATTTGAGCGTGGAAAGCCACAGTTTGACTGTGACAAAGAAACTGATAACATAGTTAAGACCAGTTTATCATAAGGAAATATATGAAGTTTTTCAAACTCTTTGTTTCCAGAGGAACAAAGAGACAGTTGTAAAAGCCCTTGAGACACATAAACACAAGTTGAAATCTCATCCTCACCCAAGAAATGCTACTCCAAAGAAATTTGTGACAACATAACTAAGCCCAGCAAGACTTGACACCCTGTTCTGTATTAATTCATTACCCAGACTGATATTTCCATCAAGGACAGGGGTAGCTTTTGGCCTGGGTTACACTTCAATCATCTTAACAGCAACCTCTAGTGGCACTTGGATCTTCCTGACAGATCTGTCCCATCTGCTTAAGGAAATGGGAGGACACACGATAAACCCCAGCAACACCAAAGCCCTGTTCTGGAAAAAAAAAAAAATGAACTTGCTTCCAGAGAATCATAGGAGGTACCAGAAAAGTGAAAGGATGTTTTCTCTGTTCCTAGTCACATCACTAGCCTGAGCATAGCAACTTTTGCAAAGGAAGCCTGGAGTTCCATTGGAAATGAAGCACACGAACCCCATTGTCATAGCTGCAAAAATCACCAAATTTGATGTAATGCTGAACTCTGGCAGAACGTTGGCTGAACTCTGGTTCAATAACTCAGATAATTAAGTCTTGGGCATCCAAGACTTCCTGTATTTTCCCCAAGTCCATTTTAGAGGCAGCTCCTAAGCAACATGTTCTTGTCTGGGCCAAGCAACCAACTCCTGTCATCTCAGGGGACCCTAGTAACACAACAGGGAAACATGTTAAAACCTAATTTGTGTCCTGACAAATTAGATCCTTTGCTTAGTGACCCCCCTCAACCCACTGACTTTTCAGTATGTTGCAGCACTATCAGGAGCCTTGAATGTCTTCTCAGTAAAAGTAATGGTGCTGGTACTAGACACAGGAGTTATCCAACCAATAGGATATCAGAGGAATTCAATGGTCCTCTGCAATCACCATCTTCAAAGCAATGAAGTCAACTCATGCTGGATTTTGTGAGCTATAATGTAGACAAAAATATACTTTGAGTTTAAACATGAACTAAAAACATCACAGGAGCTATACTGCAGTACACTTAAAGCTGAGGATTTTGTTGAAGCTAGTTTGAAGAGCAAGTCAGTGTAGATTCACTTCAACAGGGTGAAATGTGGTTTCCATTACAAAATGCTTTGAAGTGCCGCCTTAACACACGTTCTATTCAAAGTACATTCATGTGGCAAATTTTTCAGTTTGGCAAAAGCTAATCAGAGCTCCAGTGGATTACAGACAGCTCATCTGAAAGCAAAAAACCATTCCACAAACTGTAGGAAGGCAACAACATTCATAGTGTTCAGAATATGGTGGTTTGTTTAATAATCCACAACCGTACCATCAGGTCCAGCAATCCCCTTCCTTCTGCTCCATGCATGGTAATACAAACCCATCTGTTACTCTTAGATCCTTTGTGGGCCACGTTATGAATCTTTCTTGAAACCTTTTAGAATGGGGTAGATGTTCTCAAATGCCTCATAGATTTCAGAACGTTCTTTTGCTCCTAGAAAGACATTTAGGAAAAAACAGGTTAAGAATTAACTGAGTGTTGAGAATAACTGAATGCAACTTGAACCTAACAATAAGGTTACAAACCATGAAGAAACACAGGAATTGAAACAAGCCGCTATTATTTTAAGGCAGAATTTCTATCATACTTTTGCCATCACAAAGAGCCATTTCTAGCTTACTTGGCTTTAAGACTAGACTGGTTTTGTGTAATCTGTGGAACCAAAGGAGCAGTTGTCTATTCTTCACAGGTTTAGAATATTGGCTATTAAAATGAAAGCATCTGAGAAGAGCCATGGTATTATCTGCTTAACAGTAACAGCTCTGCCTGCTGATAAGGTAAGTGGAAAGACAGAAACAAGAAAAGAAGGATGTTTATTCCAACACTGGAAGCTGATCCACAGTTTGAGAGCTCCTCCAGTTTTGAGAACCTTTTTAATTTTGAAGTTTTGTTAGGGCACCTGGATATCAAAGCTAGCAACAGGACAAGGGG
>WBNH01003120.1:98174-256679 GCA_013401255.1 Urocolius indicus | reverse complement strand
GGGAGAGTTAATTCTATCCTGGGTTCGGATAGAGAAAAGCACCCAGATGGTGTAAAAGAGTGTAAAAGCAAGTGTGTTGATTACTTGATCCAATAATTTGCTTTAAAAAAAATCACAAATCATTAACAAAGATAACCCAAAGTCTTAAAGGAGCGGTCTTCTTCCTACCTGCCACCCTACGTGGTCCATTACAATGAGGTAATAAAATATATTTCACAACTCATCAGCTATTGACATATCTGTTGACAAAACACCTCTGCTGAACCATAAAGAGGAAAAAATAATCCAACTAAAATCCCCTATAAAATCACTGAAATACCACTTACAAACTTGACCCATAATATAGCAAAGAAAAAGAAAATGCTGTATTTCCCAGTATATTATGCTGGTGGCAAACTTTGCCTTCGTACACCTTACTAGGAGCAAACATACTCAAAAACCGATGGAAATGATTGTAGGAGTCAAAGTTAAAAAAAAATATAGGCATTTACAACTCACATCAACAAATTATTGAACTTTTGTAACATTGTTCTCACCTTAAATTATGAGAATTCACAAAATAAACCACCAATTGGTGAATGCATCAAAAAATGTGAACTAGATTATTACTTGAGTGAAACAAACTACTTGAACAAAGTCTGAAGTATTTAGGGAACAGCCAAGTCATTTCTAATAAACTTGTCAGCAGTTCCAAACTAGAAACTTTAGTTCACAGAAAAAATGCACATCAAGCCAAGACAACTTCTATGGAGCTTTACAGATATATGTGCATTATTTACTGTTCTTTAGCTCATAAAATTAGTAAGGGCAGCTCCAGGTTGCATTCTCACTCTTTACAATCCTTCTGCATTTCTCGTAACTCATCTGTGAAAAGTAAGTAGACATACAACAATCACCTCTATTTTTTCATTATCAGAACTTAGAAATGAAGACACGCTGGTCCAGAAAGATCTGCAAGGGGTCTGTTAATCTCTATTGCCACAATTGCTTTCACGCTCCTATGTAAACATCATGAAAGAAATAGTCTTGGGCAACATTTATGATAAGGGACACTAACACAAGAATCTTGACAGAGTCGGAGGTTTAGAAATTGAATCCTTTACTGTAAAAGACACACTAGCACAGCAGAAAATCTGATTTTAAACAGGTAGTCATCCCATTACACAGGAGGACAGGATAAGTTTTTTTTAAAAAAAGGTATCTCTCATACATCTTTTTTTTTTTAAAGTTTATAAATTCACTTATTGTTTAACTTCACCAAAGAAACAGCATTTGTCTTTTTTCATTAATTCTGAGTAATAATCTCTGTCTTCCATTTTGGAAAGAAAGCCTACCTTGCACATACTGTAAAGGACAAGAGAGAAGAGCAAGTCTATCAAAGAACAGAACAACTGACTTGAACTTCTGTAAAACTTTAAGAAGCAAAGATGTGTACTTTTGAAAAATAATCCATAATTCCAAATCAGAAGAGAAGAGAAAGTATTTTTGAGTCTAACTCACAAAGGTCATTTTGGTTGTTGAATAAAATAGGCCTTCGCCCCATAGGTTTTTGAGGACTTTATTTCTTCTCCCTTCAAATAGAACAAGGGGAAGAGGGAGATATCATTGTACCCCTGCTAAAAACAGAGTGGAAAAACAGTGGTTATCATCACAGTTCTCAATGCTTTAGAAATGAAAATAAGGTTGATTGGTATAAAACCATGCCACATCAGGCTGAGAACAGAGTCGTTTCTCCATATTCTCCTACTATTTTACACCTAAACCAACAGTACTCTGAACTTCACTAAAAAGTTATTTCTACTCCCTTCTTTACTTTGCAGACATTATATTTCCATGCTCATCAAAGATGAATAAGCATGTAGGCCTAGCAGATGATGTAAAGCTCCAAAGAAATACCCTTCTCAAAACCTGTTGAAATTCCTAGCTATTATCATTGATAAGATATTTATTTGGATGATAACTGAAGGGTGAAAAATCTAATTTTACTTTTCTTAAACACTTTCCTCTGTTTCCAATACAATCCAAAAGGATTTTTCATTAGCTCCTCTTCCCTTCCAAGGCTTACAAGTCAATTAAAAGTAAGGTATCACATTTTGTATAAATCAACAGCACAGTTATAATCTCCTGTTGATTGAACTGGTGTGATGTTTTGTGTGATCTACATCCCAGTATGACATTTTCAGTGGATTTTTTTTTCCTTAAATTGGTCACTTAAGTAGTTAGCAGTGTAATGCTGTCAAATCCAAAACAAATTTTAAAATGACTGTATTGAAAACTAACAGCTTTAACTACTTTTCAGGTGATGCTTCTGATAAAGTGACAAAAATAACATGGAGAAGATGTGTTAAGAAGTATCAGTCTGTATGGCAACCTCGCCATGAAAGTTTTAATGAACAGTAAATTAACTGCTAAAAGTTTGGAATGCAAAATAAACAAACACAAAGAAATAATCTCTTTTGCTATTAGTTTTTATGTGAACTTCATTCTTGGAGCACGATGGTCCAGGTTTCCATTTTAGGGCTTTTTTTTTTTTTTTTTTCTTCTTACCATCTGTTCTTAACACTTTTTCATTTTGTACTATAAGTTGCTGCTTTACACCTATCAGTATGAAAGTCATGAATCACAAGCATTCACTTTGCCACCTCACCCTGTGGCAATATCACCACAATGTCAGCAGAGTCAAGTGCAGCAGCATGTTGGGAATCTCTCAGCTCTACAGTAAAAGGAAGCAAACAGAATACTGAATATTCTTGGAATTTTCACTACGTATGTTTTTCTGTTCATTCTTAGCACCTACACGGAATATTTCTAGATTAGATACTTTATGAACCAAATTGTTCAATTTATCACCTATCTCATGGGTAAAACAGCTGAAGCCACGTACATGTTTAACAGATGGTTTAACGGCTGAAAGTCACGTATTGCCCTATGCAGGGCACTGGACCACTGCTAAGGTTACAGACTATTCCAAAATTAGACAGTTTTATGAAACAATTCTGACAGCATTGTAGTATGTGGCTTGCATGGAACACAACATTATTTTTAGCGTGTTTTTCAAGTTTATACCTTTAAAACAGACACATTTCTTTCATTAGATTCAGCTCTCTCTTGCTGAAATAACAGCTGCTAAAGTAGGAATTAAAATTCTGTTCCCAGCTCCGTCACTGTTCTGTTGCTCAGATATGTTGTTCAGAAGGTTTCCTGGTTTTTGGGTTTTTTTATTTGTCTTCTTGACATTTGTTACTCATTCATTAATTGCAAGTTGTTTCTGGCAAGGATTACATTCCACTATGGGTTTGCACAGTGCCTACTGTAATATGCAGCTAGACACTAGTGGAATGAAAATGCAAAATAATCTGGAGGAATGAAGTAAAGGAAGAAGAGGAAGTGCTCTTGCAATATAGGAGAGCAACGTAAGGAACATTTCATAATATAATAAATATTTTCACAAAATGAGGGTCAAGAAAACTAAATCAGTTACAGTTTAAACATTGTGGAAGCACTGATATTTGTATATCTATTTCATATTTTGATTTGTCTTCCTCCTAACTTCTGTTAAAGGATTATCCTTTCTAAAACACATTTGGGAGTGGACAAAGCTTGTGTTTGCTTAAAATCCACAATAATAATTTTAAAAGGCTGTAAAATCTGACATTCCTTAGAGTATGTTAAGGACTTCCAACTGTGGTCTACTTCACGAGAAATAAGTTGAAACATTAAGACCAATGTTTGTAAACTGAAAATTAATTCTAATTAAAAAAAAAAAAAAAGAGACTGAGATTTGCAACAGAGGTCAATATTAAAATATTCCAAAATACCTTTCCTGGGTAATCCACAAAGAAAGAGCACAACGCTGGTAATGTCATTCGCATTTGAAAGGTTATAACTATAACTATACAAAACGACATTTTTCCCTCTTTGTCAAAAGGTTAGATTCAGCAGCAGCTTATGCTTTTTTCTTTCAAGGTTACTACTTGATAAAGCAGAGTAGTGCTCCAGTCTTTAGCATTCACATTTCATCAGGCAATCACTTTGTTCAAGGGAGGGAAAGAGTCTCACAAACAAAAGCACAATAGGTTTCCCCAATAAAAATTCTGAACACTCAGTTGCACAGTCAAAAAATGGTAAAAGAGTGAGCTCAACATTTCAATTATTTTTTCTACAATACACACTACTCTCACAAAAATATTCAGAATATCAATTAGAACATGATTGAGCTCTAATCTTGAGAACAGAAAAACTCTCTGTAAATGTTAAGAGTTACTACTTTGAAAGTGCAACAAGTTTTGCCTAAGTTTTGCATCATAGTTTGTACTAGGTATTTATATATTTTTCCTGTCATTCCAAAGAAATAATGATTTTGTATTTCAAAAGATCTGAAATTCATTCGTATGATTTTCAATAATTTTCCTGTAAAAAAAATCATTTGTTAATAGGTACGTTTTGATCAAATTACCTCATTTTGCTAACTCAATAGCAAAATTGCCCTGTTTCTTGTTTCCTAACAGATAAATTGATATACATCCAGAATTTATGAGTTTAATCTACTTTATAAATTGATTTTTTACATATAAGTAGGTATATATATATATATATCTCAATAGGTGACGTTGAGACAGACTATGTGAGAGGATTTACCACTTCCTAACTTCTATGAATTATTCTTCTTTTTATTAAGAGTATTATTTATATCATTTGTTCAACATTTCATTTGTTGACCAATTCCAGGGCTTTTGGAATGACAGCAGGTGAAAGAAAAACATAATTGAAAACTATGTAGAGTTCTGAAAGATATCCAACACTGTGTCAGCACAGTACTGAACCAACTGACTTTTGGCAGGCAGTGCTTCAGGTTTTTTTTTTTTTTAGTTTTGAAACTCTAATGCAAATGGGTATGAATGTATGACTCTTCTGAGCTCAGTTTCACTGCCTGATTAACCTGCTCCACTTACTATGTTACAGAAAATTAACTTTTCCTCCTCAAAGGATAGCACAGTGGCTCTGTAAGCTCATTGAACCTGAGAGACAAGACTGAACAGCTGGTAAAGTGTTCTTAGGCCTCACCATTTACTGTGTTTAGTCTACAGTATGGAGTCCTCATTCTGTCTAGGACATACTTGCAGATTTTGGTATCCCAATTAGCTTTAATGAATATAACCTCAAGTGTGTGAAGGTTACACAATCTGACTGAATAGTAAGCATCACATTAAATGGGTCTTTAGCAAGCACCAAAATAAATCCATAAAATAAAAATGATAGGTATACTCACCTATTCCCACTTCTCCTACACATGCTGATTCACTAACCCATGACAGTCTACTGTATGAAGAAAAGTTCTGGAAATGCCCTCCAATTTCCTAATCTTTGTCACTTTTTCCTAATTCAGTAGCTAAAACTACTGCAAGACCACAGGCTTGTTGACAATACAACATTTTTCTGACTTCTGAGTTGTGCTGGCATACCCCAACACATCATCAAACAGCTTTTCATGTGACAGAATAATAATAATAGATTATATTTTATTTCAATGGAAATCCCTTTGTCAAAGGTGATAACTGCTGGAGGTTACTTCAAGGCAGTGTTTCACCACCTAGTGGCTCTGGTAGAATTACCTTTTTAGGAATTCCTGCACCTATCAGCCCTTCAAGGCCATTCAGTTCTTCCAACCCATCCCTCATGCTACAATGATTTTTGGAAAGGCTAAAGGATGAACCTGACAAATAAACTCGTTCAGCTTACAAAAAAAAAAAAAAAGAAAGAGAAAAGGCAGATCATAGTAATTTTAATAATGAATCTAATTACTCCTCTAACCACTGAAGAACCTGATCGCACAGTTTCATTAGCTAAGCGTGCAGTGCAGATATGTGAACACCATAGGCCATTACTGCCATAAAGCTCCCATGTCATGAAACTTCATAAGAGTTGGGAAAAAAGCAGCAAGCAGTGCTTATTCAAAACTCTCATTATAGAAGGAATTGTTTGCAGGAAAGCGACAGGAGGCCAAAGGAGCAGAAAAACACAAGTGGAAGGAGCACCACAGATACCTCAGAACTAATGCTGAGGAACTCTTCAGAGAATCAAACTGACTTGGGCAAAAAGGTGACCATATAAGAAATCTGTCAAATTACATATTTTTTTAAATAGCAGATGTAGCTCTAAAAAAAATAGTTTATTATATATTTCTAAATTATTACTTAGGTCCAAAGTGGTGAACTGTAGCCAGTCTCCTGCAGAAATGGAAGGGTGCACTTAACCCACTGAAATGACAGCTCTGGTCCTCAAAGCTAAAAGTAGATGCATCATGTTGGCTCCCTTCCAGGAAAGAGGAACAGAGAGGACAGTATCATGGAAACATGCCAGAAGAGCCATGGGGTAAGGAAGTCAGTGCTAAGGTTTGTCAAAGAAAGAGAATCAGCAGAGTGCTCAAATGATGTATGACAGATTTCAGAAAGGCAAATTAGATCATATCCAGGAAGCAGGTTTTTCATGATACTTTAAGTTGTAGAGTTTTGCTCTGTTTGTTTTAAATTACTCAAGGTAAGACAGAGCCTGTGAAGCTTTGCCAGTCACTACATATACACACTGGTATGGAAATACAGGTGGCAAGGAACAAGGTGGGTCATTAAGTTACTTTCTCCATCTTTTGCCAGCAGTGAAACTGAAGACACTAACATGATTGACTAGCCTATTTAATAGCTCATTTTCCAAATCTCTTCTGTATTCTAAAAACTGAAAGAAAAGTTCAGAGTGCTAGAAGACCCAAGCAAAGAGAAGGAAAGGACAGTGAGTACTCAGTCTGGCTATTTTGTGATCCTTTCTGTAATGTAAAATGAAACTATGTGCAAGCCCTTTGCACATACTATAATTGCATCAGCCATCATATAATTTTTGCATATGTGAGAGCTAGCAATGAGTACAGTCCAAGTTTGAGTGCTAATAAAACCCCTTGTCACAAAGGAAGGGTATTGGACATCTTGGTATTGGAAGCACACTGGACTTTTTCACTGCCAGGAGAGGTATAAAGAGCCATGTGCATAAATTACTGTTGTGTCCACATTAAAGGTTAGTTTCTCTACCAGATTTATATAATGGGACCTCAGGGTGTACTGGTATGAAAACCACCATGGATAGGAAAATGAAGACATGTATCCCAGGGTGAGAAACAGTATGGGAAGAGATATTTTTCACAGTTGATATATTTTCAAAAAATATAAAATCAGGAAATAATTGGATGACTATCTAATGCTAAAGATAATATAATACTATAAACATGTTCAGTTTCAGAACAAATCTGGACCATCTTGTTTTCCTCTAACTAATTGTAACTTTTTGCATCCAAAAACATAAGGCTAGTTCCACAGAACATATATATATATGTGTGGACAAAGGCTTGATTTTAATCAGAACGGAAAACAGAATCTGCCATGTTCTGGCAAAGAAAAAAAAATGAATTTAATCCATTGCACTACCTATCTAGCCAAAGCTAATGCCACCTTGATCAGAGGTGGGTTTTTTTTGCATTGTAGATTTTAGCACAGGTAATTTTGTTGAATGATTTTGTAGAAAACCTCAGGGAAGGTAGGGAAAGAAAGAAAACTGATGAGTCCACATCTCAGAACAGTTTATTTCTTTAAATTCTTTTTATACGCAAATGAAAAAAAGTCTGTCTTGTAGGTCATAAGAGATTCTCTTCCTACCCCCATGCTATTTAAGATTGACAGATTAGAGATGCTGTTGAACTGCATTAAAGCGGGTAAGGAAAAAAAAGTTGGTGTCCTTGCTTCCAGTCCTCTATATACATAAAGAAAGACTATTGGGCTTTTTGACACCTTGTTGAAGAAGCAGTAGATAACCCACAGCAACTTGAGTTTCAGAGGAAATTACAGCACTAATGAAGAACCGAAAGAGAGCATACTGTCACTGGAGAATTAAACATTGAATAAGACATTGAACTGAAGAATAAACCACGTTTTTCCATCTCTCCAACACATTTAGCATAACCAGACTGTTTTGTTTAGGCTGGGCTGCCTGTGGAGTGCTCAAATGCTCTAGATATAACTAAGTCTGCTCCCAAAGAACGTACTAACGGCCATTCCTTATACACTTTCTAATCATCCAAGGCAGTGGTACTACCCATTTAGAGAGACCTACACTATTTATAGTCTTTTTATTTAACCTTCAAACAATTCTATACACTTCACTTACCTAGTTGACCTTTCTCTTTAAAAGCTGTTAAAAATCATAGACAGGAAAAGTATTTCCTATTTATTTCAAGAGCTCAGAAGCATCCTGTACAACATTTATCCTTGAAATATTTTGTATGAACAAAGATACTAAATTTACAATGGTATATATTATATAATTTATGTATGGCAATAACATATGAATTTATATATTAATACAATTATAAATGAAAATATTTTTAACTTTTGAATTTTTTACTTCTGTAAGATCGTTTCATTATCATGTGCATTTCCTCATACAGCAGCTGCTATAAGGATTATTAGTGATGGTTGGAAACATTTTACAACATTGACAGAAGGTATACTACCTTTACAGTAATTTCTTCTTTAAAAAAAATAGCTTAACTTCAGTTTCTGAACAAAGTTGAAAAAAAAAATCAAGGAAAATATCCATGCAACATTTAGTCAATGGACTAAGTACCAGAAAGTTCTGGTGAAGATTGGCCATTAGTTGGTGCTATGTTTCTCTGACAATTACTTCTAAAAGAGTTGGATAAAAAGTATGCCAAGGATCTCCGTTAATGCCTATGTACCCTGGCATTTACTTAATAACTAGCTTAGTAGGGGTATTATACTGTCATAAATATGGAAAGGTTGGAATACAATCATGAATCACCACAATTAAAAAAAAAAAAAAAAAGATCCAATGCCTAGTGAAAATAGGCAGTGTGAGTTCTATTCTAGAGGTAAAATTGACATTGAAGTAGCTTGTTCAAATGCTAAAGAGCAGCTCTTAGCAATATTAAAACAAACTCATGAATACCTAGTTCCAGATGTTATGCTCATATACCTGCTATTTCTTAACAGTGATAGATATGCAAAATTTCTATGCATAATTATTAGCAGGTTTTATACGTTTAAAAACTGCTGGTTTATAGTAATCTGTGCACTGAAATTACTTTGTCTCTTAAACCTTGTTTTTAAAAAAAAACATTTTCCATTCACTACAATGTTGTTTGAGTCCAGACCTTTTTCACTTTTAGAGTAATGTTATTATTATTGAAGTGAAATGAATCAAAGGAGCAAGATAAATTTATTGTACAGAGTGACATTTTAGGCTATTGGCCCAAAGATGAGTTGGAGTTTTACTATCAAATTGCACGTAAAAATGTATATATTCAGTGGAACACTGAAATGCAGTTCCAAATGCTCAAAATATTTTTAAATATCCCATGTGGCTTTTGTTAAAATACACATTACTCTGTGTAGGAGGCACAAAAAAAAAAAAAAAAGTGTGGTAAACAACAGTCTATGTGCTAACATTTACCAAAAACAAAGCTCTAAAAGTATTTCAAGAGAACTCAAATTCTTGTCAGCATAATGTAAGTTTCGATAATAAGCGTATTCAAAGAATAGTGTATTTTGAAATATTTCTTCTCCTTTTGTCTCCAGTCATCTTTAGTGATACAAAAGTGATAACAGAAAAACATTGGTTTATTGCATCCTGTTTGAGGGAAATAGGGCTTCTTTACCTAGTTTACTACAAGGTAATATACCTACTTTTCCTTTCTGCACTACTAGTTGGTATTTTTGTTGGCTGTTGAATCCTCCATTGACAGCTACTGCTAGTAAGAAATAATTTTTGTTGAGTCAATAAGGGTAACAAGCTGTCAAAATCAAATGGAAGTAGCTTCTAGTATTCTACCCAAGCACACAGAATTTGAGCATACAGTCTCTACAATTTCAGGTATGGCTTTTTTTCTTTTGCTTTTTTTCAAATCAGAGGAGTAACTCCTGGGTGAGAAGAAATTTTGGTACCTTTTTAACAATACAAATTTATGTAAATGAAACAAAACTAATTCACATGATTTCCCCCCCCCCCACTAGAATCTAATACAGTTTGCATAGCAAATACATTTGCTTGCTGCACTAATGGTAAAGTGAAAAGGAAATCAACACTACAAACAACTGAATATGAATACCAGAATGAAACTTGATTTTAAAATAAAAATTAAAAAAAAAACCAGTGTATGTTTTTCAGTTCACATCAAGTATTACACTACATAGATGAGATTAGATCAGCTAAATTCTAAATTCAGCTTTAAGAATTTCTTCGTTTTTATTTACCAGATGGTATTAGGAAAGAAGAAACTGATATTAAAACCGTAAGTGAAATAGAAATTGAATTGCTAGTTTTTTATGACTGTTCAGATAAGCATACAACTACTCCGTACATTATTGTTCAAGTAAAATGATTCACAATTTGAATTCCATATTCATATTATTCAGACATTCAGACATGCACACAGCAGCAGTCCTTACCAATCCTATGCTAAACTGATGATGGAAGGAAAAGAAAAAAAGAAATTAAAACAAATTAAAAAAAAAATCAGGGAGTAAAACTGATCAAGGTTGGATGCTATGCCAAGGACACTTAAAAAGCAAAGGAAGTTCTTTATATCTTCTACAATCACCAAAATAGCAGAATGAGGAAGGAAGACCTCACAACCATGTTGCAAAGGAGAAAAGAAAGCAAAAAGTGGGATAGTGAAAAGGAACCTTGTGGTCTGGAAGAATACTAAAATGTACCTTAGAATCTATCAGAATCTATCTTCTGAAAACTATCTTCTGAAAACATTAAGCAAAATTGAATGATTCACACTCATAAGAACTGGGAGTAGGAGGGAGTGGAAAGATAGAAGGAAAGTGGCTTTCTATATTTGTATGGAACTACTTCTATTTTCTTCTCAACACCATAATTCTTACTGCTGCCTCCTGAGAACATCAGAGTAACTGATGTAAGAAGCCAGACACTAAGGATAGGATTTTAAATTCCAAGTAGGACTATGAGAGAGTAAGACTATGCTAACTTTAAACTGTAGATGATCTGAATGAATATCGCAAGAAATAATTTATTTTTTAGTCTTTGTGTCAATCACTTATCAGGGACATCAAAGCAATTTGATTCCAGTGGTAGAGTTCATATGAACCAAGAAACTCAACCCTGTCACTCTAACTTTGTCTTCATTGAGCATAACTAATACTAGCATTGTTTTTTGTTTGTTCAGAACTGATTCAAGAAAGCACCAAAGCACATATTCAAGTCCTACTGACCTGAAAAACATGAATGTATGACATTCAGTTAACAATAAATAATAATGACAGAACCAGGATAAACATTGGAGTAACGTGCAGAATTGGTTCTGAAGCCAAAATGTGTAACATCAACATAAATCAGTGTCACATGCAACATAGGGCTTGTTAGACTAAGCATAGAATCACAATAATGTGGCAAAACTGCTTTTGAAAGGAGTCTAGTATTTGTTTCTTGCTGCACATTGCATTGGAAAAAGAGCAGTTACAAACGTGAACTGAGCATGACTAGAATGAATGGTTAAGCATCTGCTTGAAGTAGCAGGTTAATTACTTCCACAGCAAACACCAAGAGACTAAATTTCACCTGTAAATATGACCAAGCAACTAATATTTTTGCTGCAGTCTAAGCCTCTCTGTGTTTTTCTGTTCTTCTTTAATCAATGTCTATAGTAGTACAGCAAATATATCTGAATATCAAAGATCATTATAATGTGGACTGCAAGGTACAAAATGTCCCGGAGGAAAAATACTATGCTTTTTGAAGTCTGCTTCTGGTACTACAGGGAAAACTAAAGATGACAGTACACAGTGAGAACAATTATTATTAAACACAATACAATCATCACTACAGAATGACTCTTAGTTTAATTGAAAAAGATGTGACAGCTACCACCCATTTTTAACTTTTTTGTTTGTTTTTATATTTTGGGAGGCTTTCTTCATTACCAAAGAGGACTCTAATGATGTGAACTGTTTTATATCAGTTGGGTTGCTCATTAAGTTGAAGGCAACACAGAGAAACACTTGCACCTTTCCCTCCAGAGTGTCTAAATATGTACGCAGCTGCTTCAGGATCCATAAACTACATTAATCAGTCTTGTCTACTTTCCCCTCAAGTGCTGACAAACTGTAATGAGGCAATGCTTAGTTCACTTTAAAGATATTTGAAATACTAGTCATAACCAAAACAGCAGAAAAACAAGCCCAGAACAGATGCAGCTAAGGCGTCCCAAGTCCTCATTGCAACTCCAGCACCTGAGGGCCGGCAGCTGCCTGCCACACAGCCAGGCAGCCAGGAAAACTGGTACATGCAGGGTGGCCCGGAAGCAGCAGCATCACCTTTTACTCACTTGACTCTCCTGTGGAGTATTTTGGTTTTTTTTTTTTGAGAGATGAGCCATGCACCGTGGTTTTTGCTATTTTTTTCATATTGTCAGTGATTGACAAGAACAACCTGGAGAAAAGGAAATTGCAGAAGGTGATACTGGCTTTCTCACCTGGGGCAGGACACTACTCTGCCTGCAAGGGGCCCATGAGGAGGACAGAAGAAAGTGCTACAGAGGTGCTTATTGCCCATTTCTGAACTGGGGACTGAATGAGGAGAGGCTGCTAAACATGTTTGCCTGAAAAGTCCCACAGCAGTTGAGGAGATTGTAGTCTTACATGTACTACAACGCAGAAGACTTTATTATAAACTATTGCCATGTGACATGACTCCATTTCCAAAGCAGTTCAGACACATTAATATACAAATGCACCTGTGCTGACAGCTTGCCTCTTAAATGACCTTATTTGTATAGCACATCAGCTCAACATTGTTGCATGGCATCAAGCCACAGAGTGGCTTTCATCCTGTTAGGCCAGAATACAGATAAATCTGGAATAAAACACTCAGCTCCTTGTTTTAGTAAAGCTGGTCTTCACATATTTCTAGTTCTTTATCACTTTCCATACAGAGAGTTTTTGAAGAGATGGAATCACAGAATGGTAGGGGTTGGAAGGGACTTGTAAAGAACATCTAGTCCAACGCCCCTGCTAAAGCAGGTCCACCTAGATCAGGTCACACAGGAACATGTCCAGGTGGGTTTTGAAAACCTCCAGAGAAGGAGACTTCACAACTTCCCTGGGCACCCTGTGCCAGGGTTACCTCACCCTCATAATAAAGAAGTTTTTCCTTAAGTTTAAGTGGAACTTTTTGTGTTACAATGTGTCCATTGCCCATAGTTCTATCACTGGAAATTACAGAAAAAAGTGTTTCCCCATCCCCTTGACATACATATTTTAAAAACTTGTTAGTATTAATGAGGTCCCCACTCAGTCTCCTCCAGTCTGAACAGTCCCAGATCCTGCAGCCTTTCCTGAATTCATCTTTGATTCCTCTGGATCCCTCTTTGATCTTTATCCTAGGACAGAAGAGGCTCTTTTTCAAAAGTTCTTTGCAGGAGAACAGAGAAAAAGCAGAAAAATCAGGAAAAATGATCCCGCTGCTCAAAAATGATCAGAAGTATGAAAATATTTACGAGGAGAAACAGCTGCAAACTCGGGAAAAGAGAAGTGAGGAGTGACAGCCTGTCCTTAGCAGACTAAAGAAAACACTTCTCCACTCTACCATTTGACTGAGCAGTCCATTGTCTCTATCTGAATGGCCTATTTATAAATCGTATTGATAAAACTATTTAGGAAAAAAAAAAGAGGCAAACAAAAATAAATTGTTTTTCCTACATCAACCTCATTCGATTACTGAAGAGTAGTTTGAATTGTTGATCTCCTAATACTTTGGTGTGATTGGCAGCCAGTCTATTCCAGTCAGGCTTGCCTGATTGTACGAGAAATAGAAAATAAAATTAGCATAGTCAAAGCCAGGGATAATCTAGGAAGTATTCACAATAATGAATGGATCTGGGTGACAGGTCACTTTAGCTGGGAGGTTCTGATACCCAGCCTTGTTACAATGTGTGTGGGCTAGTAAATATTCAGCAGAAGTTTAACAGGATATTTTAAGGAGATTTACAGTCAGCTCAGTTGTGTCTATATCACCACACTAACACGCTGTCTTTGCTTTTGCATATTTTACACAAAATTTAATGTCAGTTTATATGGCAAGAAAGCAGACAATCATATATACGTAAGTCTGTGTGTACTGAGATGTCTATAATGAAAATAGCTCTCCTTGTCTCCTGGGAGCATAAAATCTAGTAGTCTAATTTCCAGATAATGCTGAGGCCAATCCTACCAGAGAAAACCTAGAATTATTTGCGTTTTTATTCACAAAAGCTGTCTCAAAGCATGCAGACAACTATTAATATTGTCTGGGATATCTGAGGATCTCCACTGAGGAAAAAAAAATGGAACATACATTAACTATTTAATGAAATGCACATACGTACTTTTTTCCAAGGAATGACTACATTTTAATTCAAGTTTCATACTTTCACTAAACTGTTAAGTCTCACAGCATCATATAATCACTTACGTGTGCTGTCTCGCTGTTCAGTTACTTCTCTTAATTTCTTGCCTTCCTGCACTAACTATATATATATTAATTAAAAAAAAAAGAGTAAAAGAAATACCACCCACTTGTTCACAGTAAACAAAAAGTCACTTAATGCAGCAACAAGTTTAACAATTTTACCTAGGGCAACAAAACATGTAGAGAAGACTTACAAAATCAGACTGGCAATTGACAAGCTACTGTAATGCTACTTCCATAGCTTCTTATCTGTCAGATTTACTTTTTCACTCCCTATCAGCTAACAGTAACACATGCATTTGCCTCTTACTATCATAGCTTTTAGGCTGTGGCATGATAGAATCGTCTAACTAATCATCTAACCTCTGCCAGCAGATGACTTTGCATCATATAATGGGCTTCCGAAGAGAGAACTGCCAAAATTTAAGTGCAGTACATTCAAGTGCTGTCAATTTTTTCTTTCAGAGACAGCTAAAGCCTTCAAGTGATCTGTCCACACTCCTGATGACTTGTGAATAACAAAGGCTTGGTGGATGCCAACATTGCACTCACAGGTGGTATTTTGACCATTCTTATATAAACTTGCTTGCACTGTGCCAAGTGCAGTACACTCAGGCAGCATGGAGTTCTGGATCCCAGCAACATCTGCTATGTGTGCTGAAATCACAGAGCTACAGGTAAATGTTGTTAGTGATCCCTAAGAAACTGATCCTCAAGTTTAGTGCCTGTTTGGTTGTGTTTACAGGAGCTGTAGTCACATTTCATTACAGCATAGACACACCTTTGAGAGAAGTAGCTGGTCAATGTTACGAATAGCTGGCATTTATACATTAACAGGAAGGCATGAGAATTTAACAATAACTAGTGCTTATATGCCAGAGGAACTAAAGTCATTTCCTAAGATGAATAATATTACCTCATTTCCTCATTTTTATTATGTAGTTTTGACGTTATTTGCTTTACACAAAATAAAAAACAAAACCAGCACCTCCTTGACGCTGTCCTTCACTATTTCTTATATTTTCTAGTCATATGGAACAGAACTTTTAGCAAACATACAAAAAAACCCTTCATTAACATGACAGATACCAGGCTCCCAATAGAAAATTACCAGGGTGGGGTCTGCAATACTTATAATTCATTTTTAATTCCAAATTACATAACTAAGATCAAAGAAAAAGAAAGTATCCTCTTACCTTAGGGCCTCATCTCCTCTATGTAAATACCAAACCTGTAACATGCAATCAAAATACATTCTAGCTTTTTCTCACTTTTCACTAATGTACATACTACTGCAACTTAAAAGGCCAGTTCCTGAAGTATCCTCTTTAGACGTAGCTGATGAAATCAGATCATTCAAAGGTAAAGACAGCTAGGAATAAATAAAGCATTCACCATAAAGGGCAAAAATTACCTTTGGCGGGGTTTACTTTGATCCCTGACCTATACAGCATCTCCTCATTCTGCCAGTCCCCATTCCTGACCACAGTCTTGAGTCCATAGAAAACAATTAACGCAGCAGTGGAACAAAAAACCAAGTTCTTCAGAAAGCGCTTTTGGGCTTTCACATAAAGGGCCCTGACACCTACTGTAACCAGCAGGCAGAAGCCCATGCTAGGAACATACAGCACACGCTCTGCTATTACAAAGCCAACGTAGAAAAATAAGTTTGTGGCAGGAACAAAGGGCACTATTAACAAAGACAGAGACAGGATGACAATATTCTCAGTTGAAGGAAGCTGTAGTTTCTGCATTTCGTGCTTTTTTATACCATTCTCTTCTTTTGATGCAAAGCCTGACTTCACCTCCAGTGTCTTGTACTCCATCTCTGAGTGGAAGCTATGCCCATTAGCATTCTGCTTGCCATTCATTACAGTTTTCCCATTGCATTCTCTCTCATTGCTGGAGCCCTTCATGCTAAAGTAGGCAAGGAGGAGGAGTCCAGCATAGAAGGCCACAGTGTGTAGATTCCTCCAGTCACTGACTGCTTTCAGAAGAGGCACGGCATCCATAGACCAGTCAAAGCTGAGGGTATCCGGACACAGCAACAGCCAGAGGTTCTTGGTTGGCAGATAAAAGAAGGTCAGTGTACGTGTGAGAAGACTGTCTGAGTCAGCTGCTGGATTGTCAGAATTGGAAAAACTTGGGGGCTTGTTGCCCATCCAGTATAAGCGGACACCCAGTAGTGCAGTCCCCCAGGAGGTCAACAAAGCAATGCTGAAGAAGAGGGTCAAATTCTTTCTCTGGCAAAAAAACAAAAAACAAAACACTTGAGTATAAATAAACACCAGATGTTTAATTCTTTAAATTATAACCAATAGGAACTAAGAAATAGTTCATACAACTTTTTTTGGTAATGCAAACAAGTAGTATGGGTCTCTCTCTGACATTTGGATCACAAAACGTTGGGATACATTGTTGATCAAAAGACTAAAAAAACAAGCTCTTTTATCTTAGCTGTATCAAGTCTGTACCAGAATAAAGCCTTTACAGATCTTAGGACTGTCAGTCATTGTTGAAGTTTTAGATGTGTAACCCTTTGAAAACTCTTTATTTTAGAGGAATTTATGGGACTTATAATGATTCCTACATAACTACTGAAATCCTTTCTTTGGTCTTGGCTGTGACAAAAACATCAGTTTACCTTAACTACATTTAAAGTTTAAATAATGTTCCAGTTCCATTTACTCTAATGAAAGTCTCTCCTAAGGTATTTCACCTGAGAACTAAATAAGGTAAGAGGAGAAAACAGACACAGATTCCATGTTTACATCTTCCAGCTTCTAACTTGTTAACTAACTAACATTTGGGGCTTTCATATCTGCCTACTGCTGTAAGCTCCACTTCATTTTGCATCTCACAGACAAACAATACATAGGGTTTTTTGTTCAAGCACATCATATTAAATAAGTGTTCTAAACCTTCTGACATCTTCATCTAAATAACACTATGTGAAGTGTGCAGCTGCCTCCACCTACCCATGTCATCATGCTAGCAACTTGAAGAACCCTCCATTTATTTCTGGAACAAATCAATGTTTGCCAGCTGGGGCTGCTTATTGGGTTCTCCCCCCTCTCCTCCCAACATCCGAAAGCACTTATTTAAATGCCTGCAGAAACATACCACTTCTGTCTAAATCAGGAAGCAAGATTTTCTCACCTATTTCTACAACTGATGAGCTTAAGTCCTGCTTTCAATTAATGAGCACCTTAAATGAAAGCTGTTTTGAATTACTCTCTCTTTGCAGAAGCAGCTGTAAACACTAAAATATATGTGGGTTTATATTTCAATTTATCAGATACCTTTTGTAAGAGAAGAAAAACTGTTTACCATACAGCTCCAGACATACTGTAAGCACTTCCCCCATTATTAAAGAAAATTATTTGTCAATCATTTCTCTCTTTATTAGGTCTGGTTTTCCTCCTGAGATGGTAATTTCCTCAGTTATTCAGAAGATGAACTTCACACTGAAATTCTATCTTCTTTCTTTCTTTCAAACAGCTATTTCTTCTCATTTGTGGGGGAATTCTTGCCTTGATAACATGAAATACTGATGATTGTGTTGCTACATTTTTGCTCAATTACTGATAGTTTTCTACCATCAGGTTACTGATGTTCCAGTAACAAGATATGGTCTAGTCATCATAATTTATCTGCTTATCTCAAAGAAATTTACTATTTTTCACATTTCTATAAAGCTTTACCAGGTGAAATTTAAAATATTTGATGTCAGAGTAATTAATTCCATTTTGAGGTAATATTGAAGAATTCAATGGAAGCACTAGTAGGGATCATTTATAATGAGAACATTTACATACTTGTAAAACATTTACATACTTGTAAAACATTTACATACTTGTAGAACCGTCTAAAAATGGTGGCACTTTTTATAGATGAAGTAAAGCATGAGTCCACATACTTCATTTGCCATATTAGTTCCAGTTCAATTTATTAGCTTTTGTGTATTTATATCTCATGGAAAATTATCATTTTCTTTGGTAATATATCAATCAAAACCTACATCTACACTTTATGACTAATATGCTCTCTGGAAAGCCTATTGTAACAACCTACTTTTATTTGTAAGCTGGAGAATACTTCACAACTCATCTCAGGTATGGTTGCAACACTGCCTGCCAGGACTGTTTCACTGCTTTTACTGTTATAAAGCTGTGTAAACTGATTATCACTTCAACTCCTAACTAAGTTTATATTTGGAATAAAAAGATTATTCAGATTTCATGGATTTGCACATACATTCTCCTAGTAAAACCTTATGATTCTAGTTCAGCTTTTCCCTTCATTCCCATCATATTTTGCTACCTGAAAATTCTTCTGCTCACCTCTCTTCCTCAATTATTTTCAAACTTGTTTCCTTCAAACATAAACAATTCTAAAATGTAACCTTTTTTTCTGTTTATACATCCTTCTACAGTCATTTAAGAAGAAGATGCTTAGACAGGATGGGAAGTGGAAGATGGGTTTGTTTGTTTTAGTTTAGTTTATTTAGAAATTCAGAGCAGGTCTTTGCTGGAAGACTATATAATATTTGAAAGATTAAGACATCCTAAATACTAAGCAAGTGAAACTTGATTAACAGATGAGGAGTGAGCTTTCATGGATTGCTTAGACTGCTTTTTAATTTTACTAATATCTAACAACTGGAATAAAATCTCCCTTCTCTAAAAATGTAACCATTTCACTTTTCAATTAATTGGTGAGAAAGTTCACGTTACAAAGTTCTTTGATAAAATTATTCTAGAGTAGTTATGTCATTCTACATGGACAACAGAAAAATCTGCTAAAAATTTTCAGATCTTCTTTGTACATCATAAAACAGTAACACTGAAAAGCTTGCCTCTTGGTCATAGCTCTAGAAATGCAAACAATATGTACTTCGGAGCTAATTCATCCTCACTGCTGGAGGAACTATTAGCATCCACCCTTTTAAGCTTAAATTTAAGATCTGCAAGGTCTAGATCCTCACAGTTCTTGGTTCTACAAAGAACAAAACTTATCTATATGCAGTACTGGGCTTCATGCTTTAACAAAACTTTTTTTATTGTTTTTTAAAGATTTTACACCAGTGTCAAATGAAATATCTAAGCATTCACTTGTGGAACCTAGAGATATCTGAGTAGGTGGTTTTCCACATCAGCATATCAATTTTTCATGCTATAAAATACCAGTAAACTAGAGAAGGAGCTCTGGTGGGTTCTTCAGCTTAATTAACTGACTTCAAGAGTGGACTGCATATATTCTCTTGTTGCCTCAGACAAAAATGATTTGCATCCTTCCCCAGAAACTTCTGTTGATATTCTCAAAAGCCAGTAGCTTTACTTCTTTTCCAGTAGACTTTTGCTTGCAAAGAAAGTGCTGTCAAAGTGAACTCTGCTCAGACACGGACTTTCACTAGCAACTCCTCCTCTGAGCCCATGCTCCTCTGACTACGTACTTACAGTGTACTCACAGTGTAGACCAGCAGCAGGAAGAGATCTTCTGTAATGCTTGGCAGAAAGGATTTGGATTACTATACTCATGAGTCCTAATTCAGCCCATCTGCCATATGTTTTGACACCCCCCATAAATCCTCTAACCTTTCATAAGTAGATATTTTCATCTGGGGGAAAAAAGAAGCACTGATTTAGATCAGACTTAATATCTCTCCTGCCTGCTAAAAGTCAAGTACCACCACTGCAATTTTAGTGTTTGGAACTGCAAAAACCTTTTTCATCTCCTTACCAAAATCCATCTGCGGAACCCACCCACATTGCACATTTCCCTTGCTTTAAATCCTAATTCCTCACTTCATTATACTTCTCTTAAATAAGGCACTGCAATAGATTTCTTGATTGGGCAGCTCCTGCCAAAGCTCAGTCATCACCTGAGCAACATCCAAAACATTTTCAAAAAACATTGTTCTTTTAACCTCACCCTTTCCACTTCACAAAGTAGCATTAACTACAGTACATAGTCAATACAGTCCAGATATCAAAATCACTGGGGCCAGCCATACACAAAATGTTCTTTTTAGAACTCTTGACATGCAAAAAGAGAAAGTGGATAAGTCACAAGGCATTACTCACAGGAGCTCCTTCAAAGTATGTTGGCTTGAGAACTGGGGCTTCCCAAAGTAGTAGAACACTGCCAAATCACTAGACTGATAGCATCTTGTTTCCATGGTAGGTAAGGGCTCCCGGATCCCAGCTCTGATGAGTTTGGACAGAATTCAAAATGTATCCCCCCTCCAGGGACCAAGCTATTTATCACAATCCCTGCTGGGCCATAGTACTGAGCTAGAAATGGCCTTTACAGCTCTCTCTCCCAATCAGTTTATTCCTGCTCACATGTCCCACGAAATGAGGTTCACTCATTTACACTAGTGATACAAAAGCTGGTCTGATGGTCTGTTTTCCCTCAGAGTTAGAACTCTCCCTATAGTTTACCCAATATTGTGACTAACTGTACATATTTAATGACATCTGTTGCTAGTGTTATGAACCCAATTCTTCTTCAACAAGGAAGTCACAAAACAGCTGAAGATTATGTGTACATATTTTTACTATATTAGCAAATAGCACAAGTTAAACAGTTCTTATTGGTGTCAACTTGTCTTAGCAAAATTTAGATTAAGCTATAAATACTTGCATTTAAAATTGCCCAAAATCTTCCTTCAAAATCCTTAGTTCTTTAGTATGAATATTTTAATTAAAAACCAAACCAAAAATCAACAACAACAAAACTAACAAAAAAGCCCCACCTCTAACTTCTCAGCTGAAAAAATACAGTTACAAAGACTACAGGGAAAAAGATAATGGCTGGAGGTATTACAAGAGCAGAAAGGACTACATTAGCTTGGTAAACATGTGTGCATCACCAGTGCAACAGAGAAGGCTCTCTCTGAAGATGTCTATGCAGTCAAATGTAGCGTAACAACTATGGATATCTACCCAGAGTTAACACATCTGCAGCAGCAAGAACTTAACACATGAGAACATCACTGGGACCAAAATAAACTCTAGAATTTCCAGACTGCTTGGGAATGCCCTCCAGCACTACATAGGAAGGTGGGCAGCCCAATAGTCATACCTGCATTTTGTTTCATTGAAGAGGTTTTGCAGTGAAGGAAGGGTGCTGCACTTTCTGCACTAGCTGAAATGCTAAGAACTCACTAAACATGCAGATATGATGGAAGGCAGAACTAGAATTCAAAATAATCTTGGAAAATGAGAAATGTTGACAAAAAATGAACCCATATACAAGGCAGGGGTAACTCTGACTGCTTAAAGCTACACATGTATGAGATGTGGAAAAAGTAGTTGGCTCATCCTCAGAGAAGTATCAGGGATTATCATAGATCACAAGCAACTCTCTTAAACCACTGATAAAAAGGTAAACACTACTGAGACTAAAAATCAAAGCACACTCATCAAGATATATGAAGTAATCCTTCCACTCTTCTCAATACTCAGTAAATCCTGAAAGTGTCTGATTCCAGCACAGAACTGTCAGAAATAAATAAAAGAATTGGATAGAGCAATGTGACAGAGCAAACCATGCAACTTCAAAGGGAATCAAGGGAAAATTCACGCTGTGTAAAACAGCACCAGTTCACCAGTTCACCTCTGGAGCGTGGACTACAGGGAACTACAGGGACTACACTGATCTCACAGATGAGTGGCATGGCTGAGGTGTGCAGCATGGGTCAGCACTATGCTTGAGCAAATTGAATAGCTCTGCAGAGCCCCAGTATTTTCATGCCAGTCCTACTGGAAAGGCAAAGGCTGTACCTTCTTATAGCCTCCCTGTCCTCTCAAGTCATTTGTATTTGCTACACCATATTAAGTAAATCTGACCTTACAATGCTTTTGAACTACTCATCCATTACAAAGTGTTAGAAACTTAATAAAACCCTGCTCATTTGAATGGACGGATATAATTTTTTTTTCTTCTAAAAGAAGTTTGTTCTGCTCTTCTGTATAACATACAAGCATGCTTAAGAAAAAAGAACTCAAGTATAAAAATGGCTATTAAGAGTACATACTGCAATTCTACCTACAAGTCTACAGCCAGAAATTATTATGGCACATTTCACATATTTCCTACACTAATAAAATAGCAATAAAGGAAAATTAAAGCCTGAACACTGGTTTAATATGCAGTGGGAGAAAAACACAGACTATAAGAATGTAAAGAGATACATACTTTTTAACTGACTAGTAAAACATAACTTGATTTTATGACCAAAAATGTCACATAATCCTAGGCTAAGTCTCTGGCAAAGACTATACAACTTTATCAATCCAGTAGAAGGAAGTCATCTATAACCAATTTACATGGGATAAATAGCAAGTTGGCACTAATTTTGACAGAACAACCTATCTAGGTGTAATAGAAATCCAGCAGCTGGGAACCCATCGAGCTACAGAAGTCACTTTCCACAGTGGATAACAAGTATCATTTTATGTGGTTTTTTGTTTTTCTCTTTGCCGACAGAAAAAATTGAGGTGTTCTGTTTGTTTTATTTGTACCTTTAAAATATACTAAGGAACAAGCAGTAAAGTCATCTTGAAACTATACTCATAACAAAGGAATTATATTACAAATTTAAACATTTAATTGTGATTCTTCTAGAAAAGTAAATCTTAAACACATAATATTTCCAAACACAGAACATTTCCAAACACATAATAGTGACAGTCCATGTGAAATGCAGAACCTGCTTATCAACTCAGGTGATGTGAATTATCAAGAACGATTAATTTAAGATCATACAAGTTGTCTCTTATTTCTTTAGGATAAAAAAAAAAAGGTATTTAAAGCTGGGTTTAGTGCAGATATTTTCTTTTCTGATCTACTAGTTCAGAAACGCAGGGGAAAAATGTGACTAAGAACTTACCTGTGTGACAAATTGAATACAGGCTATATTGTGACTAAAAAAAATTAAATCACATCTACCTGCCACACCCACCCAAATACATTTATTTATGAGGCAGTACAAGAGGATGGTCAAAAGACACAAGTAGTACAACTGTTATGCTTGAAGTCACTACCTTAGGATGCAGGAATTAATTTCACAGTATCAAACGCTTATTAGTCATTTACTTCAGATGCAGTGCTTATTATAAAAAAACAGCCTAAAGGAAGTCTCCTGCAACCAGGATACAATCCCTATACAATTTCTACTTATTCTATGCTACACTAGCATCATGTTTTAAACAATGAGAACAACAGAGAACTGGAGAACTAAAAGCATTGAAGCAATGACTATCAGTCTCAGAAAGCCTTCAGGGAAGTGACTTACAGTGACAATTACACATCTTAAGAGATTCAAAATCACTGCCAACAGCACAGGAAAGGTAATTAAAAAAGAATGCTGACAAACAGTAGGTTGCCACCACTGATGAAAAGCTTGCTTTCCAAGTATATTGGCAGGAACTCCTCTCCTACTTCTAGTCAAATAGTCTGAAGCACATCCACATGACTTCTTTGGTAGCCACTTGTCTTGCCTCCCATGTGGCTTATCAAGTAGCTCTAAAGCACTGTCGATAAAATTCTGGAGATACATTTTTGGACATTTGAAGAACACATTGGAGAGGGGGGGGGAAGACACCAAAGAAATTTACAAAAGAAATTAAATAAACAACCACTGTACGACCTGACCCATAAGTGTTGCAATCTCAGAGAAGCAAGACTGGGAAAATTAACATTTTAATAACAATTTAATTTATTCTTCTTTTTCATTAGATCAAACTAGTCTGTTATAGAATTGCTTATGCTTAAAGACTAATTTGAAGAAGATAGAGCTTGCTATGTCTTATGTTAATTACTAGGGAAGGTTTTTTTTTATTCATTCCCTATTGAATACACTAAATAGAAATGGGAGTGAATATCTATTAGAAAATGAACAGAAAGAACAATTTAAACTTTTTGCAGCAAACAGCACTGGCTGGCTAAGTAATCACTACCTAATGACAGCAAAAAGTATTGCCAAGATATCACAGGAACATAAATGCACAAATGTAAGTATTTAGCCAATAATAAAAACTGCAAACACTTCAATAGACGATACATAAGATACATAAGATAAAAACAATACCTTGAAGAGGATGTCCTCTACCTTGTTTCCCTACACATGAAATACACAGACAATCCTTTTAAAATAGAAATTAGTGTTGACTTTTTCTGCCCTCAGTCCTTATATATTTTTAAGGGATATTTAAAAGGATATTTTTGCATAGCCATTTTAAAAATACAAACTACATTACTAAGCTCTGGTTCAGAGACAAACATAGTTAAAGGTAAAGCGATTACTGACCTCAGCAATGTAAAACCAAATCCTTAATAATCCAAATAAAGAGAAATGAAAAATGGTGAAGCAGAATACGGATGACAAAGCTCACTTCATATCATGTGATGTCATTACTCTCCATTAAGCTAATGTGAAGAAATGAGTCAGTTAGCAATCTCCTGTGAACCAATACCAAGATACTTCTCAATCAAACTATTGGGGGTGAATTACTTAAAAGAGGTCAATTACTGATACTGTAAATGGAATGCTGAAGCCCCTTAACTGATTGCATTAAACTTACTTGAGAGCCTGAGCAGTTATCTTGTTTAGCCTAAAATTAAATATTTAATATTTTCCACAAGGTAATGATCTGTAGTCAAATCAGATTAGATGTAAAACAACATAACTTCTCTAAAAGAAATGAAAATTTCTATCTTCTTTTAGAAGAAACTAAGAAATTTATGTTTTGGTAAATATATTCAGTACCAATATCAAAACTTTTGTTTTAAATAAGCTTCTCATGTTTTTGGACAAAAGAAAAGAGGGATATTAAAGACAGTGCCAATGGAAATCACTTTGCATGCACCTATCCATCCATATTCTCACACACACACATACACAACAATCGTTATCATGGCTCTGGTGCAACAGCCAACCATTACGAAATTCATTCCAGTCTCATTAACAAGTGAAGTTTGGAAGTGTAGCATTTTGGAGACATAAAGAGATGATTTATAATGAGACTTCACTCAGTGGGAGGGCTGAAGTACAGCAGTGCTAGCTCCAAGTTATTATAATAGAAAGCTATTTAATGAGTGTGGGTTTTCTTCAAGAATTCAGAAAAGGCAGTATTTGGAAGAGGATGTGTTACATTACAGAGACACCTACATCACTGAACATTTCTGGTACAGTAAAATCATCAAAATAAAAATCCTCAAAGTTGTTCCTATTTTCAGATTTGGCTTATTTTTGATAAGCACTTTGAAATGCAAAACAAAGATTTTTAGAGATTAGCAGACAGATATAATTCAGTAGTAAAAAGTTAGCAAGGTTTAGTGAACTAAAATAGGTTGTGTTAAGTCAGTGCAAACAAGAAAAAACTGTGCCCTGAAGCAAAACACTAGCCTAAAAGGGAACAACAAAGGAGCAGAGAGGTAACTTTCCTCAACAAATTCAGCAGAAACCTGTGGCAGGTTTCCTGCCTCCTTAAAGCACTCTCCTCTTCAGGGGAGTACTAACTGTACTGATAACTCAAATTTAGTTACACACAAATCCAAGTCTTCCCCTTAATCCAAGTCCAGATGAAAGCCACATCCAGCCCTCAATAATGATTTAAACATAAAGAAATTTCATTTATTTTCTATTATTTTCAGGGTGATCATTTCCTTGCACAGTGACACTGTGTCAGTCCAACAGAGAGAACAGTGCACAGGGGTGGGAAGCTGAAGGAAGTGGTGTAATTCCATGAAGCCATGACTGTTATCAAAAACACCTACCAAACTGTGACTTCTGAGAATATCACTAGGACTGCTGTGCATTGTAGCAAAACACACAAAATATCCCTGCTTCTTCAGCCAACTCAGACTTGCACTGGTAATACTTATATGAGAACTATGCCTTAAGTAATAATATTTCATTTTTCTAGTCTTGAGAAAATACAAAGTTCCTCTAAAAAAAAGACACACACACACAAAGGAGGATCACATGGCCAATAGATTCCCTCCCACATGACAGTCTTATGAACGTCCATTCTGCACCACTTGCCTGCTTTCAGGATCAATACATAAATCACCCAGATGTGCTCATAAAGGTTCAAACTCAATAGTTTTGCAGAAAGTTGTGTGACAGTTCCTTGTTCTTTGGAAGGAGGCACATTTTCGCCTTCATAATCTTCAAATAGTCACAAGAAATTCACTGCTAGTGTTTTGTCTGTGCTTCTAACCATCTGCCCCATCCACAGACTCATCATCAACTCATCATTCTCCTGTCAAAAGTACCTTAAGACTCGCTCCAAACACTTCTCCATCTCTCTCTCATAGACAGAATTATCCTCAAACCACTTTGGAAAACTCTTCACTCTTCAAAGTTTTGCTACGAGTACTACAAGATAATGCACCTGACCAAAATGCTGCATTTGTCACTAGTTCTGACACAGATATGACACATTGTATTAAGTAGATTGCTTAACTACCTCCTGTCTCCTTTTGCTCTAATCCTTCCCTACTGCCTCTAAATTCAGATGTTATATTTCTAAATGTAGAAAGAGTTTTTAACGTTTTCTGTGGTGTACAAGAAGGTTCTGCTCCTTCCTAAGTGTCAATTATATAAATAATTACAGAGAGCAGTGACCTCATTTACTATGTGATCTGGAAATTTTCTTCTAACACATTTCTGCTGCGTTTCAATTACTTTATTCTCATCTTTCTTCACCCTTAACTCCTTTTATTTGATTCTGCCAAATGTTACATAAGAATGTAATGGTGCTTTTGGAAATGGTGGTGTCTACCTTTAGGCCTAGCATCTCATAAAATCTGACATGACCCAACCTGGAAATCCCAAGTACAATATCCATAGAATTAGAGAATCATAGAACAGTTTAGTTTAGAATGGAACTTTTACGGTCATCTAGTCCAACGTCCCTGCAGTGAGAAGGGATATCTTCAGAGTCCCATCCAACCTGACTTGGCATGTTTCCAGAGACGAGGCATCTACCAAATCTCTCAGTGATCTGGTCTAATGTTTCATCACCCTCACGGTAAATAAAATTCTTCCATATGTCTGGTTTTAATCTATTGTTTTTTTAGTTTAAAAATATTATTCTTTTCCTATTTATCACAAAAGGCCCTACTAATAAGTCTGTCCTTGTCTCCAGGTAGGGTCTCACAAGACAGAGGAGAAGGGAGAATCACCTCCATTCATCTGTTGGCCACGCTCTTTTTTCTATGCATCCCAGGCCATACAGTTGGCTTTCTGCACTGTGAGTGCATATTGACAGCTTTTTATCCACCAATACTCCAAAGTCCTCCTCCACTGCAATGTTCTCAATCCCTTCATACCCCAGCCTGTGTTAATACTGGAGGCTGACCCAAACCAGGTGCAAGAACTTGCACATGGCCTTGCTGAACCTCCTGAGGTTCACATGGGCCCACTTCTCAAGCTCATCCAGGTGCCTCTGGATGGCATCCCATCTTATATAGTCTACCATTTACTCTTCTAGTATTTTATTATTTAAATATAAATGATGAAATATGAATATCAGATAGAGATATGTAGAGCAAGTCCAACTAAACTGTAGCTTTTAGCTGACAATTTCAGCTACTACTCTACTACAAAGCAATTTTTTTGAAAGAATTAATCAATTTTAAACCATCACAAATTACTTTATTCACCAGAATCCAACTAAAACAAAGAAAAAAAATGTAATATTCTCACAAGTGAGGTGAAGTATGAAGGGATATATAGCATTTTTATTAGAGCAATCAGCTCAGCTAGAGAAGTATATACAATATAAAAGAATCAGCCAAAAATTAACAGTTACTCTGATAAAAAATATTACTCCTTTAAAATAAAGTTTGTCATATTTTTTAAGAGTACAGCAATTATACTAGTGCTGTTTGTTATTAAGGATGAAAAAAGTATAGAGAAGCAAAAGCACTCAACAATAAAAAAAATGTCTCTTCATCATTGCATAGCTTTCAGCTAAAGTATGGAAGGTAAAAGCGAGGCTTTCAACATGATACAACTGAAAGATATAAGAAATTTGCTCTCTTCTTAATACACAGAACTTCCATCAAATTCTTGACTCACACAGGAATGACCAAAATAATAACAGAAATATCTTTCCTTTAAAATCATGTTGAATGGGGAAATTTCAGACAACAGTTTTTGCTTTACCGAGAGGAAGTCCTGGGATAAAAAAAAGACATAAATGTAATGGGAATTGAAGGAAATTTCAGAAGTAAGAGAAACAAATAATTTAAAAGACAAAAACCAAAATCATAAACCAAGAGAATGGAAGAATGATGACACAGACATAAAGGAGAACTGAAATAAGTTAAAATAAGAAGACATTTAATTTTTTTCCTTTTCCCAAAAGGAAAAGTAGGAAATTTTTAAAAATGCAGGGTGGAGAAGAAGGATACAAAAATATATAAAAATTTTCAATAGCAGAGCTAATGAAAAGAAAAAACAAAGCAAAGGAAAAGAGACTAGTATAAATCTGAACATGAGAACAAAACGAAAAGACAACATTCTTGGTTTAAGAGCCTCTTCTGTGACCCTTCATAGAATCATAGAATGGTAGGGGTTGGAAGGGACCTCCAGAGATCATCTAGTCCAACCTCCCTGCAGAAGCAGGTGCACCTAGATCAGGTCATTGAAGGTGGTTCTTGAAGAGCGCCAAGGAAGGAGACTCCACAACCTCCCTGGGCAGCCTTTTCCACTGCTCCATCACCCTCACAGTAAAATAGTTTTTCTTCCTTCTGTTTTTTTCCCTCTCCATATCTTTGTACTTGCAAATATCTGCTATCAGAGTTGTTGCCAGCAACTGCAGTTTGGTTAGGTCTTAGTCTTTCAAATAGTGCAAACTGCGCCTACCCCTGGCAGATCCAGCAGAAGTAACATTAGCACTTAACTTGACGAGTTCCTCTACTGTCAGCTCTGCAGTCAGCTTATCTCCACCTACTAAACTGTAAAACTGCGTAGTCACTAAAGAAGTGGTCCTAGAGAAGATGAGCACATGTACATACACACAAATATATACATTTATATATACTTCCCTCTGTGTGGGGGACAGATGCTGTGCCACACACATTCTTTGGCATGGCATGGGTTTGTATCCTGTTCTGTTTTTTCCAGTATTCTAATGAGGACATGACTAATTTCCATGTAATGAATTCTGAATATCCTATTCAGTGTAGAATTGCAGCACAGGATGAATCAGCTTGGCAGGCTACCTGAGACTTTTTTAGTATTATGTATCCTGAGATGTCACAGAGAGGGACTGACCACATTTTCAAGACAGCAACTAGGCTATAAAAAAGTCAGTTGTTAATCTTTAACGTACTTCTCAATTTTGACGATCAATACTGCAAATACATTTCTTGACCTTGCTTAGAGAAAAAAATGAGGATAACCTTCAAAGACTAGCGAGTACTCACACATTATAGATTTATCTGGCTAGCAATATTCATTTCAGTGATGAAAAATTTGACTGAAAAGGCTAACATTTTTAAATTGCATACTTCCAAGTTTCATTAAAATTCCTCTTATCTGCCCCAGAACATAAAAATCATTAACCAAAATACATGCAGGGACAGAACTGACAACTGTTTCATTTTTCAGTAGTCTCTCTGAAGGGACCTTGGCATTTTTCCAGTTATTAAAAATTACATATTCCACAATTCACATATCTAAATAGGAATTAACTGTAAAGACTATCCTGTAGTGGTATTTGTACTTCTCTTTAACTGTTTTAATATTGCTGGGTTTTTTGTTTGATGTGATTTCTGAGACTCACAGTTCACACATAGAAACAATGAAAGTTAAGAAAATGATAAAAACATCACAATGCTGAAAACCCTAGCAACACCATTTTTAATCATCTACCAGCTGTTATCTGTGATAAGACTACAGATTATACAGATATTCTCTTCCTAAGACTATCATTTTCTCTCCTTAAAGTTGACAGATTCTGCAAGCAGTGCAATGATCAAGTCCTCAGTTGACAATAAGCATAAGTAAGCATGCTTGAGTCCTTTGTTTTGGAGACTTGAGCTCTGGTATATTGTTGAATAGATATTAAATTTAGTATCTATTTGAGCACATAGTCATTTCTCAGAGATCACAGCACATATAGCAGCTCTAGCGTGCTACCAGACAAGTGAGACAAAGCACCCTAAAATCCTGATGGCATGGAAGTAAAGGTGGGTGGTATGTGCATAGGTTTTACAAGCATGCTACATGTAAACTTGTAAGTGTATGCCTAAAAGCAGCTGTTTAAGGATTTACGGATGGTGTCTATGGACCCTGTTCAGCTGCAGGTGACAGATGAACCCGGACGCAAAGACCTACTCCTCTGCACTTTGGCAAACATGTGGCAAACATGTGGCAAAGAGTTTAAAATCAACTGTGCCCCTACCTCCTCCTTTGTATCTTGGACCAAGTGCTCACCTGGAAGATTTACATACTATAAGCCTAAATGAATGGGGGTTTAAACCAACAGTTAAGAGGAACACCTCCTACCACTTGAAACAGTTCTCACTCAGACAAGAATGTTAACAGCTAGGGGCTGACCTCACTTCTGTCAAATTCACAGTCAGCCTTTGAGTCTTATCACAGAAATAACTGGACAGCTAGAAGATCCACTTCACTTTATTTTTTGTAACTTGCTTTCTGAAATCCCAGATTATAAAGGTTTACATTCTTAAGCACTGGTCAAAACCATGAGGACTATGTATATTGGTTTGGGTTTTTTTTTCTACCACGAAAGCTGAGATTCTCACTGGGACAGATGTTACAAGTGTATAATTCGTTGCTCACTGTTTACAGTATGCATATGTTTTGCTAAAGGCCTGTGGCTTCTCAGCAGAGCTTTGGACCAACTGCTTGCCTTACCAGGCAGCTATGCAATGTTTCATGAGGGATGTTGGAAAAGCAAAGGGAGCTCTCTTTCAGAGAGTAACAAACTGTGAAATGTTGCTGCAGTGCAGGGGACAACAGGGAAAGCTGTGGGAAGCAATAAGCCATGAAGATGAGAACAGGAGGCTTGAGAAAAGTAGGAAACCAGGTTTCAGAGACAACAGGCAGACTTTTCTAGAGACCTATAGGAGACATAAAGATCTGTTGAAACAAGGGGTAAATCTGAGCCCTTAAAAGGACAAAAGCAGACAAGGACAAAAACTGCTTTCAAACACTAACCATTGCTAACCATTCACAAAGCCAGGTAGGAGTGGATCCCCAGCAGGGTAGCATCTAATCCCTTCTGATGATGCAGCTAGAATTGCTGGAACATTTGCTGACTTCTTAGACAGTGATTTGTCTTTCATCTCACAATTGCAGTTCATACAGAATTTGTATTTTAAAATGTCATGAATGCGAAGCATGCTTTCCTTACATAGCTGTGGCATGGAAACGATTATTTTACAATTCAATGGGATAGAAAAAAGTATCCTTTGGCTGTTAAAATATGGAATTTCACAAAAATAAAAAACTATGGCTTGCAAAAATTACAGTGTTATTTACCTCATGTTGTCTTTCTGTGACATAATTAGTTGACATGAAAAAGCCTGTACAATCAGGAACACGTTTTAAAGAAAAATGTATACAAATAAAGATTTACAGATATTTATGTATGCTTAGAAATGAAAAAGATGAAGCTAAGAAATACTTTATTCCTGAAATTCCATTTAATAAAACTGTGCTCCAAACAAATCAGTGTAACAGCACCACAAGTGTGTTTCAGTGCCATCTAGCTCACACGCAAGGTAACTTGCATCACTACACAGAATTTTTTTTCCTGTAAATATCCTTTCTTCAAGAAAAAACAATGAAGAACTGGCATACTGCTTTTGCTTTAGATCCATCAGTGTGCTGAAGCATAAAAAACTAAGGTTGTTTTTGAAACACTCGAGCTTTGATGTATTTATGTGAAGAATGTTAAAAATGTACCCCCCAAACCCTTTATGCTGAGACTGAGTTAGTGATCTGGACAGATCCACACAACTGAGTACTTTAAACACCGTACTTTCAAGTATAAACATTTTAGGTGTCATTATGCAATCACTCTGTTCAATCCTTTTGTACTATACATTAACAGAAGGGTTGAGACAAATTAAAAAAAAAAAAACAAGCAAAAAAGGAAGACCATTTAGTATTTCAGCTTGTTTTAACAAATGGAAAGGGTATTGATTACTAAAGAAAATAAATTTTTAAGAGTAAGAGAAGAACAGATTTTGAGGAGGGGAAAACGATGCTTTAAATCCTTTGAGACTATGTTTTGCCTGTTCCATAGAATGGGTTTCCATATAGTAAGAGACATTTTAAGCCCTTACCACATCATTGTGACTGTATTGACAACTAAAAATGTAAGAGCTCTTTCTGAACTTCAAAATTCTCCAGAAAAAAAATAATTTGAGTGTCTAACACTTCTCTCTCCAGCCCAAAATAGACAAGGGGAAAAATACTTTCTTTTGACTCACCAGTGTAACTTTATATCCTCTAAAATCTATAATTGGATCATAATGGCCCAGCTTTAAATCTTTCTGGCTTGAAAGAGTACCATTCAAACCTCTTCTGAACTATCTGACTAGCTAGTTCATTTCTGCTAAATCATACCATTGAAAACCTCAGAGAAGAACAAATATGTAACCAAAATCATGATTGTTTTCCTCTACACAACAATCATTTTGTATTGCAGATTGTGAGAGCATGCAAAAGTAATACCCTTAGCATGAAAAGCAGCAATCCCAAAACTCATCAAGTGAAAAAACCAACCTCCAACAAACAAGAAGTTGCAAAAGCACAAAGTAGAACCTTGTGAAACATTGTAGCGAGGCCAAATGTTGCTGCTAGATAATTCTGCAGTAAAGTTACTCTTTATTTTTCCTATTGCATAAACTTTCACTATTTAATCCCCTTGGCCCTACCTTCTTTTTTGCTAACATTCAACTAAGTCCTCTCCACATACCTAGTAAAATCTTTTACCAATGGTTTAATAGTCAAGTTTCTCAAAAGGCATTGCAAAACACTTCAGGTAGAGTATTCTGAAGAATAAGAAATGTCACTAGACAAAACATGAGTAGGATTAAGACATGGTACAGGAACTTGCTCTTAAGACCCCATGCATTTGCTTCAGTTGAGCAGATGCAGTAGCCATAAACTTGCTCCAGCAAACTGCTCTTTCCCTCCCTGCCCTCCCACACCAGCCCCAGACCACCTTGATCCTCAGTGTCATGCAGACCCCTCTTCTCTCCTCACTCTTCTCACTGTTGTCCCACCTGAGAACTCCTCCTTTAGCAGCTAGCAAGGACAACCTCTTTTGGTTTCAGGAGTCAAGGAAGAGCAGAGCAGAGCAGCAGTAAGACAAGGAGCTTTGCAAGGCAACTGCGAAACAACACTGCCTGAAGTGAGCCTGAAGAAAAATGAGTCAGTAATTGGACTATAGATGAGATGTTCAGAGCAGTGACATTTTTGATAAGACTATCCTTGTTCAGATTGGAGAAAAATTTCAGATACTGAAGGCAGAGACAGCACACTCATATAACAAATTGGCAAGGACTCGGCTGGATGTGCTGCTAAAATAAGTATTTAAACACTCTCCCATCGTGCTAGACAGACAATCTCCACAACACAAAGATAGTGTGTAAATTTTTCATAGGTTTTGGGGTATTCAGTGTTTTGTTTATCTCGGTTTGGGTTTTTTACCATTACAGTGGTAAAAAATGGCTCAATAAATAAACTGTTCTTCAAACAAGTTTGATAGTTTCCAACTGACAATAACCAGTAGATTACACAAATTGATCTCCTTTTGTAAATTAACGATCTTCATTGTTTCATTAACAGTAACTGCTTAGGGATAAGTCTAAAAGTTTCCATTGGAGTGTAAAGAGGCTTAAAACAGCTTTGAGAAATCTAAGCTTAACTTTTGGGATGGATAAACAAATGAAGAATGAAGGAAGCTCCTTGGAGATATTTTTGATTGGCTAACCACCTTTGTTATTCGAAGTAAAAAAACTTCCCCTAAGTGGTCACTGATTTCTGTATCTGAACTGTAAACGTTGATAAAACAAAAGTATTACTGAATATATTTAACTGCTCTCTTCACGGCTATAATCACAGGCCTTTTCAACAGTCTTGTCCATAAAAAAAGTGCAGATATTAGAGGATGTGAGCAACGGAAAAATCAGAGTAGTCCCAACTGTTCACCCAAATATAACTAATATCACATTCCTGCCATATTCTTTCACTGCATTAAAGAAACTAGACAGTGAAACACATGAAGACCAAACTTTGCAGCAGTTAATGTGTGTTTGATATGCAAACATCAAATGTTGTTGAATGTCTGCAACAGTTGTACTTTGTAAGACTATCTCTTTCCTCTATGACCAGTCAGCTGTTTCACAGGCTAAGATCTCTAGGATAGCAATGGGACCATCATCTGACCTAGACAGAGATATGCATCATCATGGAGCAATGCTCATAGACAACTCATGTAGTGCTTTACCCTGGAAATGAAGTTCAAATGAGAATATGAGCCTGGAAAGTGTAACATACATGTTTCTGGAAATGTAAAGCATATTTTAGGAATTAGCTTGGTTTTTCTTACTTTCTCATATCCACTCGGGATGCTACTTTATACAGCCATTGGGCAACTAGAAATAGCTTGTACAAAAAGTTGCAGCCTTCCAAAAAGTTACCATAACAGTTTGTTATTGAGGGAAATATTTTCATTAATATCTTATAGTAATGGTACACGTTTGTTTCTACATCATTAAACGGCTACTTTGTGTGCACTGAACAAGGTCTTGTGTGAAAATCTGAAAAAGACTAACAAGTAATTTTCAGAAATTATTTAGAAAGTGATTTCCTGACCCCACATAATTTTCCACAATGACTGCAAATCATCAGTTTGTGTTAATTATGCTGCCAACACTGACTTTCTTACAGACATCTTCTCTACTACGAAAACCTATGAGATTAGACAAATTGTTGAATGGATTAGAGTAATTATATTAATTCCTATATAAATATGTATAGTGGGAATTCTGCCTCATTTGGCCATCACAGTCCAGTTGAAGCATTTCCATCAGGTTGTCAATCATTTCCTGATGGGCTTTCAGCACTCATGACCCTGCTGGGAAATGCTGGGTGGTGCTTTATCAGGTGTGGCACTCATACAGAGAGCAGAAGGAGAGTAGCAGCAGTGGAGGCATTGCTTAAACCCATGGAATATGACCTTTTTCTTCAGGCACCTCCTTAGATTTTAGCCTTGTCCCAGGTGGCCAACAGTCATGCTATTTTATAGAAATCATTTGTTAATTGTGAAGGGTTCAGTGCAAGTTCCTAATGGATTGCACGTCTGGCATAATGGATAAACATGACCCATGTGAGGCTGCAAATCTGCAGTCCAGCAAGGAAGCCTGTATTGGTGGGAAACGACCACCTCTTTAAAAGGGAACTTCCACTGCACAAAACTAACTTAGCTGCAGTGAACAATGAATTGTCGATGAGTAATTGCAAGACTTGCTAATGGAAATATGGAGATAGAACAGATTTTCACATTGCTGTGGTAGCCAGTGCAGCAGATCAAGCATGAAAAAAGAAACTTACTATCTAACAGCGTAGGTATCTCCTCCACAAACTACCAGATCTATATGCAAATCACAACATTTCTCTAAAGACTATGGTATTTCCAATCTTTACATTGCTATCTTCACAGCCATTGTAAATAATACAACTTAGCAGATACTAGAGTCTGATAAAGTTAATATAGATTGAAAAAGGGGAAGATCTGACATTCCTCTTCACATTGTGAGGGCTTAACGTAGTCTAATAGAGAAGTAGATGCCAAAAGTTACTAAGCATCTCCACTGATGGAGTCCAAGTTAGGATGGAAAATTACAAAAAGAAAAGCTGTAATTTTACCACTAGACAAAATGATCATATTCTGAAACTCTTCTAACACCAAGCCTTTCTTGACAGAAATTAATCTTCAAAATTTTAAGACTAGATACTCCATATATTTTTTTTTTCTGATTAGTATTTATTTGGAAAGTTTCTCAGTAAAAGAATCTCACAGGCAAAAGAGATTGTCTTCCAAATTTGCTAGTCTCTTAGAAACTTTATAAAAATTCTCCATTCACATTTGAAACCTGAAACCACTGATAGAGTGTGTCTTTCAAGGAAAAAGAACTTATACCATAAATACTATTTACAGAAAATTCCATTCTTTTCTATTTCTAACCATGAAATCTTCTGAACTGTGTAACTATACTCAATAAAGTTATAGCAAACCAGCCTATAGAAATGAAGCTTTTTAGAGGATACTTGCACATGGCAACCATGGAAACTGTCTACTACTATTATTCCTAATCCACAGAAAATGAATCTAAACAAGAATAATGAACTTGTCTATGGTAACACTGGCTCAGTGGTAGAGCTTTACAGTCCTCAAGGTAACTAGAATTCCTACTTATCTTGCCACAGCAGTTTAATACATGTTGGTAAACATAGCACACGGAAACTATTTCAGCAGAGAATACTCATGGGGAAAAAAGGATAACTACAGACAGATTTCTGGGGATGAAATCTAGACTTTGAGGTTCTGGTCTATGAGACGTTTTTTCCTTGTTCCGACACATTTCAGAGAACTTTGGTCAAGTAGATGAAGAGATGAAGTATCACTCCTTGATAGTGATCAATAAATACTAGAAAACCTAATGAACATTTTGAATAGCTACTGTAAATATTTCAAATTTGGAGACAAACTAGAGAATCTTTCATTGAATTAATAAGCATTTCTCTTAATACTGTACAAAAAATGAACATCCAGATTTTCCTAAAAAACGGTATTGCTTCAAGATATTGTTTCTGAATTCTCACTGCAAAAGCAAGGGAAAGTAAAATGACAAAAGAAAACAACATGACATGGGTGACAGATCTAGATGAAGAGGACTAGCTTGGTAGGAATACTTTTCCAACACTGCCTTAAAAGTCATGCTCAAAAAAACACACCTTCTGACAAATCCTATTCTGTTACGTTTCTGAATATTTTGAATGAGGAAGACCTCTCATGCCAGCTGGTACTGTGCTATATAAGAACAGATCCCATGTAAGAGATGAGAATGGAAAGAAAATTGTTTTGAATTTAAATGTTCCTACAGAATACCTTCCCACTTCTTCTACCTGATAGCACCTGCAAAGCAGGAATACGTACCAATACTACATAGAACAATTAGCTTGCATGCATTAGCACTAATGAAGCCTGCTTTCCACTGAATGCACATCCCACAACCAGACTCTTCATGCCTGACACGATGTAATTTTTTGTAACTCAGAACTTGTTGCTGTTACTTGAGATTTTCAATCCCTAACAAAGTGCTCTTGAGTTATTTTTCTCTCAGGACAACTTGATGTCTCATCTCTATTCTGAGTCCTATTTTAATGACTCTTGTAAGTGCTCCACCTTTGACAGCATTGTTCCTCTGTCAAATTCCCTCTCCTTGACTGATGGATGCGGAAGTAAATGAGTAGAAAGCTGGACAGAAATATCAACCACGATAATGTAAGCTGTGCTTCTTTCAAAATAAGCCTACACTGCAGCACCACTACTTGTTTCTGATTCACCATTCAAAGATTTGCTAAAAATCTTTGGTAAGCTAAAACTTGATAATTTTACATTTATAATGTAAGAATGCCAAACCTAGTATTTGTCAGTTTCCAAAGAATCATACTTTAAGCTCTGTGCTAAATTTTGACCTAGACAATTTTTATAGTTGGGTTACAAATTCTAGAAGTAAGTTTGGAAGTAGCATCTGCTTCCTGAGCCACTCTGGGAGGTTACTGGGAGAAAGGTATCAATAGTGTTATTTAGTTGAAAGGATAGGGAGAAGTTAACACTGAGATGGCTAAAAATACTGAGGTTCAACTAGTATCAGGAAGTGTTCTGAAATTAAATCCTTCTGGAGCATAAAACAGAACTTGAAGAATTGAAAAAATAATATATATAGAAAAAATTAAAAACTCTGCTGTGCTAATTACTGTCAGGCATAGGTTTTAATATAGTTCTATTTCTCTAATTCATAAGAAATGATCTACTTCCAGTACTCAGCATCAGGTCTTCACTTCTAATTTGGAGAAAGCAAGCTTCCAAATGCGTTGTCCCTTGGCCCCTTGGCACAAGGGATGATGCTGCTGAAGCAGCACATTCCCTTGGGTCCTGCAGCTCCTTATGCCATAGACTGTGACATATCCTCGTATCCCCCACAGTGCTGGGCTGATGAGATTGTATTTCCCCAGTTCATGCCTGGCATGTGCTACTAGCAGTCATCTGTGCAGTTACGGATTAAACACTAAGACTGTCAGCTTTAGGCTTATCTTTTCCCAATGGCTTTTTCCTAAGCCATCTCAGTGATGCAGATCTCAACAAGCTTTACTCTTGCTTAATAACTGGGAAGCACCCTGGGGTCTGAAGACTACATTATAAATATACTGACTGATCAACATTCATTAGCAACATTACCTTCAGGCTGACAAGTTAAGTTCTAACTGGCATAATACTTAACGTAGTTCCTAAAAAAGGAGGCAAAAAAACTTCAGCTTTCTGTAGAAATGTATCATAATATTCACTAATTTGGAGGAATGACATTTTCCCTTTTAGGTTGGATGGGTGGAGGAAGCGAGGACCCCCTGGTGCTTCATGCACTTATTTTTACAACGATTGACTTGGCAGGGGAGAGACGTGACAACCTAACCTTCTGAGAGGTTGGTATTTTCCAGAGATACATAACAAAATGGTAAAATATGCTAAAAGCTCTTCAGCTTACCCCATGAATTCAAAAATAATCTGTCGCTCAGCTGTCTAGGCTGTCTAGCAAATTGCTGTTTAATATTTATCTAAACAATAGTTTACAATAAAAAGATTGGTCAAATACATTTAAAAATCCTTTTTCATAATAAAAATTTCTATGAGCCCTAGAGAGAGACTTGTACATCAATCTCACTGGCAAAGTATCTCTTCAATATAGTTGATAGAGATGAATGGACAATTAGCAGGTCGTTCAGGTTCAGCAATTTTTTGCTATTTCTTTTTGTTGCTGGAAGATTAAAGAGTCTATGTTTAGATAAAATTGAAATTTTTACCTGTAGGTTATCTCTAATCACACTCCCCTCCCCCAAAAACTGCTAACAATTGTGTCCTTTGGACAGTACAGAGGTAGTAAGAGATCAATTTTTTTTTTTTTTTTTTTATTTTTACTAAAAAAAAGACTCCTAAGGCAAATTTACTGTGTGGTTACATATAGATTTACTCTGCTGTGTATGACATTGTTCTTCTAAAGCAAAGGGCTAGTTTGCAGCAATTAGCTGAGGAAAAGCCTTGTTTAGGTCTTGGCCCAATCTGTTGTGTGGTTACAGCAGAATCCAGACTGACCTTTCTTGCCAATGAGGCTATCCAGTCAACTTGTATTTTCTTCTCTCTCTTCTTAAGACCTATGTTTTCATAGGACGTGTTTCTTCTGATAAAAGCATCAAGGTAAAAACAAGATCTTAAGATTTCAGACAATTCACTATGAATTATTAATATATTGCCCTTCCATAATTTATCTACCTTTTTCCTCCTGATTATAAATTTTTACAATCTGGCTCTGTTCATAACATGTCATAGACTTCCACCTTTAACTTGGAGAAATACTCTCACAATCTGGTATAAAAAAGGCTCACTTTTTGCCAGAGTTCTTTTCAAGCATTATGGTTTTTCATTATTCAATTCTGTATAAATTAACAGTCAACACTCAGTCATCATTATGGTGAACTTGTATATTTTCTTTTCTGGTTTTCTTTATTAAAAATATATATAAAAAACAACAAAACAAAGCAAAGCACCTATCCCCTAACTCACTGCAGCTCTTGTCTGGTTTCTAATTTTTCTTTACTTCTAAGTATCTCACATGGAGAAAATTCTGATAAAAGTTTTGGCTTTCAAATATTAAGATGTTATATAGGAATAAGTGAATTCTAGCATTACAGCAGAACAAAATAGCATCATTTCAATGATGGTTTCTCTCCTGCCACAGCACACAAACATTCAAGCTGAATTCAATGATCCTTATCATCTTTTGGATAATGTGGTACGACACTTCCACAATTAGCATCTTCAGATTATAGCTTTCCTAACATCTGGTTTGTATTTTGTAGCACTGCCACCCAAGATTTCTTTACACAGCTGGCTTTTTTTTTTTTTAAACAAATCCACTGCATTAACTGGATTTTTCTCAAACAAATTTTCATATCCACATTTCTAATCCATTTTTGGTAGTAGTTCCTAAATGGTTACATGTTCCCTCATAAATAACAGGACTCTAAACTGTCTCTAATTCAGTCCCAGTGGCACTCTTCTGAAGTAACAGTTAATAGTGTAAGTTAACAATACTTTGAAATGTCAAGTGGAAGATAGGAAGGACAAAGCTGTGTCCTAACTTTAGGTATGGTAATTATTTCTTTTAACTGAGTCAACATCTGTGATCAGTAGTTTTAGATTATCATTTCTTACAAGCAAATTCATTCTAATCTCTTAAAGCCACTTTGAAATTTCACATCATTAAGTTTAGGTCACCCCATCCAGTTCCAATCATATACTTGAGAACAACAGAGCACCTATTAAAGAAACACTTGGCAACACAAATGTTGCAGCAGATGGGCAAGGTGTAAAGAGGCACAGGGGTTGAGTTTAGCAGGCCAAAACAAAAAAAAAAAACCCACACTCTCTTTATATCCTCTGTTGTAATAAAAGGACAATATACACAAAATATATATTTCTTAAGCATCTGGAAATGTTTCAAATGACCTCAAAAGGTCACCTCTGTTAGCCTGAGAGCTGTCATTCATGTTATCTACTTTGACTTGTGGTATACTTGAGTCCTTTTGTTTCAAATTTCTCTACCAATTTCCCTAGTTAATTTTAAGGGATTGTTATAAAAATATAAAAGACAAAGATATTAGAAAAGTACAAACACAAGTATAAGCTTCTAACATCCCAGTGACAATGTTAAAGTAAAATTGAGACAGATAAGAAATATTCTAGAAGGGCAGGACTCAAAATTCAGACAATAATTTTTTGAAACTACCAATTAGAATCTGTGAAACAACAACTTTTGAAGATGATGCCCTGCTTCAAGACTTGGTAAGATCTTCACAGAACACCACACCCAGAAAAAGTCAATGGTCCCATATTAAAAGATGTGGCCTTCACTCTTAAGGACAGAATACAGAATAAGGGTACATCATTCAAGTGCGGAACTGCTGAAACTGTGATAATGTTAACTAGGCATTTATATTTAATTAAGCTTTCACAGAGCATTCTGTAAGGATTTTTAATTTTATTATTCAAGATGCAAATAAGCACTATTTGAAAAAAGCAGTTCTAGGATTTTTAGTGGGAAAATTTCTGAGCCATTTTGTTGCACCTTTTCATGCTGATAGGGTTGGAACAAGTTGATGCCAAGCAGCATGGCCTTTCAGAAACAAATGAAGTCTGCAGTGAGCTTTTAGATATGTATGTTTGGAGCTTTTGAAACACTCTTTTAAAAAACAAATCTAAGTTTTCAAATTATTTGTGTGTCACAGTAATGTAACATTTAATGAAAATACTATAAGCAAGCCCAGAGGATGAAATAGCGAACCAGACCATCTGACAGACAGACTTAGCAAGTTCCCCCTGAGGGTCTGAAGTTGTCTGCTACACTGTAACTAAAACAAATAACTGTATTAACGCTTGGATTTATTACCACAGTGAGGCAGAGCACAAGGTGATATATCAAATAATATTTTTTAATATTTCCTTTTTCATTACAAAGGCAAAACTTATAAGAAAACATACAAACATTGACTACGATAAGACAGATGACAGGTACTGCATCTTCTGGCTGATAACAGCTCTGCAGATTAATATAAGAATGCTTAGTCTATATAAATTTCCAAATTTTGGCCTCTATGTATCACACACTCATCTCTTCAATCAATTCTTTGGTTTTTTTGTCATCATTATTTATTTCTCCCTTTCTTCCTTACACCCTACGTAGTTAGTCCAAAGAGTTAAACTTAAGCAGGCAGTGAAGTTCTGTCATTCCTTATTCTATTTGATTTTGATTGGGGACATACTTAAGAGGTTTTTCTCTTCTGACACTATTAGCGTGTGTCTTGACTGCTGGGAGCAGACAGTCCAGCTTGCTATTTAGCTGTGATTGACCATGTGGAGGAGGTTAATGTAAAGTACTCATGGTTCAACACTTTTATGCAGGCATTGTATGTTGGTTTTCCCATTTTGTGGCCAGTACCCAAACAACTAACTCATGGGAGAAGCAGAGTTAAGAGGGGAAAGGGGCATAGTTTTCCAGCTCATGAACAAATGGAAAACTAAAGACTTTAACTAGAATTGGTACAGACCTGAAGGTAAAAACACTAAGCATTAAGGACTATGTCAAGGAGCACTGTCTTTATTAATTACCCTACTAAATCACTGCTGCTTCAGAACAAGGTTATTATTTATTTCTAGTAGGAAATCAGGCTATAACTGAAAGAGATCTATGCCACGTAGCTATTACACAAATATATTTCTTCCTTTCTGGATGTAGGTTTGCAGTATTAGTGAAAAAGCTAGACCATCACCTCTGTCTTCATTATTTCACCTGATGATGGCAGCAGTTATTATCAGAGCGCAGAGGAGCCATCTGAGTACTGTAGAGCCTTGGAGACTGACCTGAGAGCACAAGGACACATCAACCTTTTTGCTGGTGTACTATCACAGATTACTGACAAATGTCGTGAACAGGGCAGTGCCAAGGTAGAAATAGCTATTTTTTGCAAGGATCTAGAACTAATTTAGTACCATATATATTACGCTTTACAATGGAATGAAAACTGTTTTCTAGATTGGAAAATGATGGAATATTTCCTAAAGTTGCATTTAGAAACTACAGATCTTCAAAATACATCAACACAGAGCTACTAAAACAATAATTAAAATTGAACATAGATTGAGTTTTTGAGCTTTTGTTGTTTGGAGCTTTAATCTAAATTTGGGTTACATATAATACCTGAAGTGTAATTGCAGGTAGAAAGTTGGACTGTTTCAAGATTACTCTGTCACATCCGTAGCCATCTCATAGTTTTTTCTTACAAACCTCAACATTAAGTAAAAAACATAATTTTCATCCCATAAGGAATTTTGCTTTCATCTTCAAAATTAAGAATTACAGATGAAATCCTGAGAAGATTTACTCTATAGATTGACAAAGCAGAAAGCAAAGAAAAACTTCACAAAGTTAAGGTTTACCTCCTTATTATAACACTTCTTTTTGATTTTGGGTAGTATGAGATGATGACAGTGGAAAGTTATTTTAACTACAGTATGTCTTGATAAAAAGAGGGCTCACAAACACTCAGGTCAAATCATGAGCAGTGTGTATCAGCCTGGCCAGCTTCAAACTTTGCGCGCTAATATAAATTCAGTACCAGACAGGCATGGAACATATCTCCCTTCCTTGTCTTTAGGCCCATTTTTGTAGCTAAGTCCCTTGTGTTAGGTAGCTTGCATAATTTCACATTATACCATTATCATTACCTGCATAAGTACAGTATAAATCAAACTTGAGGTAAGAGTTTCTTACCACTACAGACATTTACAGAAGTTGATCAAAATAATCAATTGATTTCCTCTTCCAAGGAAAGATGCTACTACCAGAACAAAGATGCATGGCCAGAAGGTGGGGTGGTGGTGGTTTTTGTATGTTTTGTGAGATTTTTCATTTTGTTTTTGTTTGGTATGGGGTTTGTGTTGGGCTGGCGGTTTTGTTTATCTTGTTTGAGCAGTTATTTTGGTTGTTTTTTTTTCCAACTTGAGAATACATACACATACATCAAATCAGACAAGCATACATTCTGCAGATAACTTCCTTCTGAATACAATGCAAGAGTGAGCTCTGAAATGCTATCTTAAAAGTATTTAGAACTGTGACAAAAGATAGTTTGATGCTATTTTTTTCTGGAAGAAATTATACTCAGAATTTTCTTTGTAAATAAACAAGATTGTATAATAATGGAACCAGCTAGTTTTAAAGACATATTCTCAACAAGAATTACCCACAAAAAGTCAAGTTCTTGGTTAGTAGCTGAAGTCAGAAGATGTAAAAATATATAAAGGTTTAAACAAAAAGCAAAAACAATAACAACCACAAAGATCACTCTAAAAATTGCTAATGCCGAGATTACACAATTTCAAATTACTAGAAGCCAAAAATGTTTTATAAGTAGTCCAAAGAAGCAAGAAATAAATTTTAAAAATTGGCATTGCTTCTACGTGAAAACTCTTGAGAGCTATTTTGTGGCAGGGTTTTGCCACTTCCAACGTCTATTAAGACGAAAAGTCTCCAAGAGATAGAAGTACAATAAATGTATATGTTAAAAATTAACTGGAATCTCACAATCCCTACTAAATAAACACTGTTGTTGATTCAAGCTTCATTGTGCTTTACAGCATTACATGCTACCCAGGAAACTTGAAACATGCAGACTAAAACATGCAAAAGATTTATCCATAACCCCCAAAGTCCTGTTTTCTGGAAGAGAAATAATACACAGAGACTTGATACAATTCTACCCTCTTTTCCCCTGCTCCCTCATTACTTTTATTAACTCAATATGTCTCCACACTTTAAAGACTTTGTCGCTATGGGAATATATTTCTATATTTCATTGTCAAGGAGGAAGAAAACCAAGATTTTGGTGATTAAAGGTCACAGAAGCTCGGATTTTTGCACAACCCAATCAAATCTACAGCCTTAGAAGTAATCTGTATAGGTGGCTGAAAGTCTTATATTTTCTGATAAGAAAAAGGTACATGTTGTACTTGGCATTTAAACGCCAAGTATACAAATTCTCCTTCCCTTCCCCCTAGAAAGTTCTTGATAATTTTAATGTAATTTCCTCAGATGCATTTTCAATTAGTTTCCTAGAAACTTAGGACCAGAAAATATTTTGTTTTCTCCTTCTTCCCAATGTGGACTATCCTCAGTATCAAGGGATTCTTCTCTTTTCTAATAGACATTCAAGGTCAGTGAGGCTAGACATTTACCTCCTAACAACTGACCCGTAATGTCAGCTACAGGATTGCAGGCTTGATTTCCTTCCCTCCACATACCTAATCTACATTGCAGCTGGAAAAAGAAATACAAGCATATGTACAAAATATCATTAAGTTATTCCAGTAAATATGCCAGAAAATGTTTGCTGCCTTCTATCACAACTAGCTGTTTCCACTGTAAATCTCTTATACTTGTATTTGCCCCTTTTTTAATATTGTAACTGTCTACATGGGTTAATGTTTAGAATCATTCAGCTTGGAAAAAGTGTGCACGTAATCATTAAATCATTATGACTTAACTGAAAATGAGCATAAGCCAGGAAATTCAAAATTAAACCTAATACCAAGGGAAAAGTCTCCCTCATGCCTCAGTGCATGCATATGTTCCTGCTCCTTCAAAACATGTTCTTCCAGGCCTGGAATCAGAGCTTATGCTTGTGTGCCAGCAATGGCTCTCTCTTGGGTAGGACTCTATGAAGACAACTGTCTTTGAGAACGCAGTTCTATCAAATAGACTCAGGCAATGCTTTCCAAGCACTACCATTTACATGCTCAAAAAAATCAGGACTCTGATCTGCACATACTCTCAGAAGTGTTATCTTTCCTGAAGGAGTTGTAACACATTCCTAGGAGTCAGAACCCTGTGCATCCAGAAGTTGCACCTGCTCCTTAATCTATTTGATTTTGATTGGGGACGTACTTAAGAGGTTTTTCTCTTCTGACACTATTAGCGTGTGTCTTGACTGCTGGGAGCAGACAGTCCAGCTTGCTATTTAGCTGTGATTGACCATGTGGAGGAGGTTAATGTAAAGTACTCATGGTTCAACACTTGTATGCAACGCACAGGCATAAACTGTCTGTTTGGCACTTAACAAAAGCAAGGAATACACACCTGATGAATACAATCGCTAATGCATATGTTTCAACCAAGGCACCAAAATAGGTTTCAGCAGAAAGGTATAATTCCTGAAAGAAATCTACTTGAAAGGAATTACACCAGGAAATGTTTAACTCATTAAAGCACCACTTAGCTTTAGCATTGTATGTTGGTTTTCCCATTTTGTGGCCAGTACCCAAACAACTAACTCATGGGAGAAGCAGAGTTAAGAGGGGAAAGGGGCATAGTTTTCCAGCTCATGAACAAATGGAAAACTAAAGGTGAGCAAAAGCTGCATACATTTCTTATTCCTCAAAGTTTACAGGTACACAAGTTCCATTCTCTCAGCATAACATACTTAGTATGTTGGCCATCAAAAAGCATGAAATTTAATTGTTCTTTAATGTGGATATTTTAAACAAGAAAAAATGCCAGCTGTTAGGGAAAAAAAAAAACAACATAGTTTTACAAAGCTTCTTCAATTAGGAAAGAATACAACATCCACAAACATTCCTCATATGTTGAAAAACAGCATGATAAGTTTGGTGCTTTTACTCTTATTCCTTAAATATTTTGAAAACATTAAAAGCTAGAAGAGTAACATTGTCAGATTGATATTATTTGCAAAGGTTTTGTAAATAAACAGCACTATGAAAAAGTTACACTGTTCTTAACATCAATAATTGCCAGGCAACCTCAGAATAAAAAATAAGTGCTAACCCCAACTGTACAAAGTCTGTGCCTGTGCCTTCGAATAGATTCCTTTTAAGCCAAGGAAGAACTCTGGATACTTTCCATGCTACTATGTATTATAAGCCCTATGGCAAGACAGAAGTCTGAGAATCTTTCTCTAGCAAACTAACTTGTCTGTTAAACTGAAGGTTTTTCACATCTTCACAGTCTCTGTAAACACAAACAGGTTTCTCTCTCTTCTCTCTACTTACCCATTTACTGAAGAAGCCTTTGCCTTTTCCTTCTTTCAAGAAAGGAATACTCAAATACAGTCTCAAAAATATTAAACTAGTCTTACAGTAGATAGACAAGGTCATGAAGATTTTAGTTTAATTTCAATAAAGATATTACAAATTTAATATTAAAATATAATTTATCTTAAGCCAGTGACTTTGGCAAGATGTCCTATGATTCTTTTGTTAAAAAAAAAAATAAATACAGTATTTGCTAAGTTTGCCTTCTGATGCTGTATTTCTGTCATATGTGATCTGTTTCAGTGGTTTAAATCACCCCATGAAAATATTTTCAGAAAACAACGGCTATTTATACATATTGATGTCCAATTCAGTACCACTCCACTGACATCACAACAACCTGCAGGAGATCAGTATCTCGGAGAAGAAAGGTAGTGGAAGCCAATCTTGCTTTTCTTATTTCAAGATCAAAAGGAAAAGCAGCAAGGAGCTGTGGGAACTACAGGAAACAGCAGTGTTAGCTACTTGAAATTGTCAAGAAAGAACTAAATTGCAAAAAGCTTCTTTTGTCTAGGAAATCTCTGCTGGGGGGAGGGGAAGCAGTGGTCAAGACTATACAGGACTCATGCTGTTGCCATCCAGCAGAGCGAAGAGAAAAGCGCCAGGCTGGCTCATCCGCAAATATGAGCAATGTATGTGCAGGCACATTCATCTCAGCACTTCCACGATTTTGTACAGGCTTAAAGCTGCCAGAAGTATTAACCCCCAGCTGACCACCACATGATGAGAGATAACAGCTAGGGAACAAACTCGGCCCCAGCTGGCAATGCATAATCTTCTCCTCACCTCTTGAAGTGCACAAGGTTTTGCTGCACACAAATGCAACATTTAACAGCTTAGTGCACTTGATTATGCAGCTTTTGAGAGATAAAATGAACCTGCAAAAGGTCAGGTCACTTTTTGAAGCTGTAAGTTATTATTTTTAACTGGGACAACAGTAATCTCAAGGAAAAGTATGTTTACTAAATATCTAATAAGTTTACCAGTCAGATCTGCCAAGATACCCAGGCCTGTGGGTAAGTTCAAGCATAACAAAATAAGCAGAAAATAAACCATCAAGCTAGATTTTAAATAGTGATAAAAACACAGCTGCAAAATTGAATAACTTGTAGATGGAGAAGAGGTGAAAAACTAGCAAGACTAACTATTGCATTGGTAAGTCTTTAGATCTCCTCAGCAGAGGAGGATAAAACTGCAAATTTAAATCAAGAGCTGCATTTTATCTTGAAATTACTTTCCAAAGCACGACAGTTATAAAACTAGTGACTTCAAAGACTAAAGAATGCTGAGAGTAGCTTATTTCAAGTTAAGAGTGCTCTCAAAAATCAGTAGCTTTATCTAATACCCAGCAGGTATTTTGAGCAAGAATCACACATATCACCAGCAACTAAGGCTGTTCCAAGACAATAAAAGAAAGCAATGTTTTAAAAAACTTGGTGTGGTGGTTGACCATGTCCATCCATGGAGACCCCAGGTTTGCATCACTACCATAAATAAAATACAGGTCTCCAATAAAATTGCTTTTTACAAAATAAATGCTGTTATAATAGCATAAAAGTTTAGATAATGCATCCTGCAATCCAATTTGTGGTTCACGTTCATCTATAGGTACCAATAACTAATTCCACACATGAGGCAGACTTCCTGAAAGGAGATTTTAATCAAATAAATGATGGGAAAAGAGAAGTTTCCTTATTTTAGTATAACAAAACCCTATATTAACAACATGTTTATCTGGTAAAATGTTGCTGTCCTGTAGCACTGGAACATTAGTAGAACATACATCTGATTTCATTATTTCTGTAAGGCAGTTTGTACACATGAACTACAGAGCAACGAATATTTTATCATTACCATTATACTAAAAATGAGATTTAAATGAATTTTCCCCATTTTTTTAACTGCTAATGTTGTCCATTCTCACTTCAAAAAATAAAAAGGAAAAAAGGGCAGCACAGTAGGGTTTATATTAGCTTTGTACGGCTAATTGGACAGAAGACTCTGTGCTGCAATGTTGATTAAGGGTTCCGCTCTCAAGATGGAGACTGCAAGCACAAAAGAATTAGGCCTTTGAATTTGCATATTTTCTGTAATTATGAACTTGACCTCAGCTATCTCCTATATTCAGATTCTTCCCTCTCATTCCTCCACTTTCAGTGGTTTAGGCTTGCCTATGTCTAGCTGCTGACAGGTAGAATCGCCTGTTACCTATGATACGTGACAACTCAATCTGTGTACCTGCTATGCAGCTTACACTGGAAATGACTCAGAATTTAAATTGCTGAAAAACAAAAATATCAAACAAAAGCCTAACTTTCTTCCATATGGAATGCTTTGCCCCAGTAGAGCAATACTTTTTTTCCTTCAATTGCTCTCACTTCAGACAACTAATTTACGAACACAATAAATACACTTCAATCAAAATCTGCTGACTTAAAGACAACGAGTACATTCTTGTCAGCCAGAATAAAACAGAGCTAACAAAATGAAATGGGGTCCAGACTGACAACTTTGCCAGCCAGAGTGAGAGCATCACAGGCAGATGGGAACACAAGACTTGGCAAAAGGAAAAAATCAGCAGCCAAGTTCTACTGAATAACCAATAAGCAGATGACAGGGAAAAGAGCTGAAGAGTTTAATAAGTAGCTACGAAATACATTTTTAAGTGCATTAAGAATAGCTTCTAAATAACGGGTAATATTCATCTGATGGTGGTCCAGCTGCCTTGCTCAGAAGCCCTGCCAGTCTACTCAGATGGTAGTGAAATGCTGTCATATACTTGATGTGACAAACCAAAACTCAAATGATAACATGCGTGAGCCCAAAAAAATAGCTGCTGCTCTTGTGTAGTTGCCATAATTTTGTATTTATTGGACACTAGGCCGAAAGATAAGAACAAAATGGAAAAAAAAACCAAAACAGGATTGTCACCTCAATGCCACCCTCTACTGTCTGCTGAGACATTTTTACAGCTGCTTTTACCAAGTCATCCTTCACTGGCCATCCTGAAGATGGTCAGTGTTTTTACTGTTCTTTAAACATAATTAATTGTGTCTCAATCTTCCCAGAGGTGTATTCTGAAAAAGCTTATAGAAGCTGAAAGCCATAGTCTGGCAGCAAGCCAGTACAATTCCTTAACCATCTCCTCCCCCGAATCCCTCCCTCTCTTTTCCTTATTTCTGCTCCCTAACCTCAGATTTCCTTTCAGTACTCGCCAGTTGATTCTTTTGTTACCAGTACTCGCCAATACTTTCAGTACTTGTTTGTAGAGTAATAATGAAGACAGGATCTAACTAAATTGATTCGGATTTGTAAAAACTTCAAATGATATATCTGGCATATATCTGGTGGGCTGCAGTTGAAGGATTACTTTTCACCTGCATTTCCACTCCATTCCAGTTTGCAGCACAGCCAAGGAAACAGTTTCAGCTCAGTGGAACAGGCTAAGGTTAGGTAAATTTAAAGGGATAGGTTTTTTCTACCATTCAATTATGAAGCATTCAGTTTCATATTAGTACTACTTATTTATTTAGTATACATTTTATCTAGTCACCTCTTAAAATTATTTTTCTTTCTTGGCTCCATTCTACACTTTTCTCCTTCAATGCACATGACACCATAACTTTTCCTGCCCTTTTTTATGCCAGTATTTACAATAGGAAAACACAAAGCACAAATTCCAGAACAGGTAAGTGGACACAATTCATTCAGAAAAATCTTTTATAATTGGCCAGGCATTCTAATAAAGAGTCCTCTGAGCTGGAGTTTTGTTTGGTGGATTTGGCAGGAGGTTTTTTTGGTTTGTTTCAAACACTACTCCAATTTTTTTAAATGCTCAAGCCAGCTGGATAACACAGGATGACTCATTTGTAAATGGCTATTTTGGCTTCATGCAACTTGCAATACAAGAATGTATTTTGAAACAAGAGAGAGCGTAGGCATCAATATTAAAGAAAAAAAAAAAAGAAAACCCTTAGTCCAAAAGTTGATTTTGTTTGTTTAAGCAGATTTTACAACTTGTTCTAGGAACACATGTTATATAATGCCAAATCAGAAGCAAGAAAACAGCGATGTCTAAATGATCCCACAGAGAGGCAGGGTTGAAAATTTTCTTCATTTTTGTTTGTCTGTGCTTTAATTCTGCATAATGCAAAAAATATCTGTTGGCTACATATTTTGGGTATTTATTTTGATTATCTTAAATTAAAAACTTCAGAAAAAACAAACAACAAAAAACCCCACTTGTCTTTATCGTTGTATGCATAAACACAGAAAACCAAATTAAAACCAAAGTGTTAGTAAGAACATTTAGCTCTGTTCTTACTAGTGATTTCAGAAAAATCAAAATGCCATCTTCCAGCTTAATCATCTTGAAATTACTTGAAAAAAAACCCAAATAAAAAGTAATTTCAAATCAACATGGTGGCATCTAATTTGTCTTCATGGTCAGGACAAACAAACATCAAACATTGGCGAGATATGCTAAAATAAAACTACAAATTTCTCAGCTCCGAGTGCATCAGCCATTCTCAATTATTTATTGATATCAATGAAACAGCATCGTCCAAAAATAGTTTCCAGTCTTCAGATGGAGCACACCAGAGAGTCTCACCAGCCTGAACCTTCTCTAAACAGTATTTTAAAAGTCAAATCCCACAGGAAATATAAAGATGGTGAGAAAGTGCTTCAGAAAACACTGATTGAAAAGGCATCAATGCACTAGACCAATTATTTTCAGTATCTTTTTTAGGTAAGTTGTAATGTCTTTGTTGCCCTAAAACGTTTTTATTATACAGTGTGAAGCTCTCTAAAACACTGAAGTATCTGCTTTGAAGGTGCTACTCATCCTCTTTGATACACTTGGTTTTCTTTCTTTTGAATTTACAGTGTTTATCCTTAGAAAATGCTTGGCTTTCACTCCTTTCCTTCCCATGGAGTGCTTGGGAACAGGAAACTGTGATGCTGAAGTAGAGGCCATGCAAAGTTGGGAGTACAAGAGTATACAGACAAGTATTCATAAAAGAACATTTCTCATAACAGGCTAGGTCAATGAAGATATCCCTGGCATCCCAAGCCCCGGAGGACAAAATGTTATTACAAAAAATTGTGTAATTTCTGACTGATTTTGGTAAAACTTAGTTTAAAAGTACACCTTACTGAAGGTATTTTATAAGTAAAGCTCTGAGATGGGCTCTTTGTCACTGTAAATGAATGAAGAGAGGCTCCCCTAGTACTGAAGTAAAATTTGGTCAGCAGCACTCACCCTGAACAGGTACAAGGAGAAGGTAGACTAGTCATACAGAAAATGCATTGCTAGCAGAATAAGTAAAATATTAACAGTTTTGTTCAATGTGGTCTCTTCCCACAAAATTCCTGCTAGCTCAAATCACATCTCCTTAATATTTTGCTCTTACAGATAGGATGGGAAAGAAAAACAAACAATCAAACAAACAAACAAACAAAGTATTGCCACTATTCTTCTGTTCAAAACAAGTCTGATGCTAAGTGAAAAACAATCCTACAAGTCAGGTCTCCAAATGTAGAGCTCCACACCTAGGAAGAGAGGTTGTGTATTCAAAGAGGATGTGGAAGCTTGGATTTCACCTGTGTCACTTCAGTCTCTTCTGGACCAATTTTTACCCTTGTCCTGATGCAGAGAAGGGGGGAAAATGGAAGAAAGCTTTACTCTATGAAAAGTTTGCCAGAAAGGTTTTGGTTTTGAGCAATGGGCATTCCATAAGAAAAAAACTTTCCGGTTCCATGACTGTATGCTGGTCATTGATGACTGCAGTGAGGAGAGTCTGGGAGGAACACTAGATTTGGTCATGCACAGGTATGTAGAATTTCGTATATGCTGTAAGAATATTTCTACCACTGTTTAATTATATACGACAGACTAACACTTGAGCTATGAAATTAACTGCTTGAAGCACTTTTCAAAATCTCATCCTGTATCTTTCAGAATAGAGCTTGCTGTTACAGATGAACTTCTAATTTAAAACATCTTAATTACTTTTGTTTCTGTTCAGCCTGAGGTACACAATGTAACATATATATATTTGGCTACAGACATTCATCTTGCATACTCCGATATACATAAGCAAAAACACCAAAAAAATCCCAATCTTACTCTCTCATTTTCAGTCAGAGAAGAGCATGATAACTAAATCACAGCAGTATATAGAGGCAACTATCAGACCTTTTTGGACTCTGTTCTTGTATACTACAGATATATATATATATACTCTATACGAGCAGAAATAATAACTTCTTTATCAAAAGCTAAAATTTCTTTTCAATTCATCTGACCAAAAACATGAAGTTTTAAATCACAGTGTTTGAGATAGATTACAAAGCTGTATTTTGTTTTATTGTTTTTCTTGATCATGCCTCACTGAAAAATGTGACATGTCCCTGTGAAACATTTTCCTTTTGTTAAGTCAGTACTTTCCTGAAAGAAAGACATTTTCCTGAAAATAGTTACATATACATAGCTTACTGATTTGTACAGCAATTGATGTAAGTATGAATCTTGAATTTGGCTGAGATTTCTGGGTACCACTAAAATACATGTGGTTTGGGGAGAGGTTTCGGGAGAGGTTGTGGTTAGGGAGTTTTGGTAGGCTTGTTTGTTTACTTATTTTATGTGTTTGTTCTTGGACAGGAACTTAAAAAAAAATATAATAAGTACTTACTTTGTTAAGGCAATAATACATAAGTCCTACTAGAAGCAGAAAAAATATATGCCCAAGTCATGTACCCTCTCATGCATCTCTGCATCTCTCAAACTAGAACAATAAGAGCTCTATCTTTGCCTCATGGAGCCTGTAGATGATATCAGCTCCCACACTTGCATGCATAACCAAACTAAGCTCAGTTTGCAAGATACAAGAGGATAAGAGCATGAATGAATTCTTTGCAAAAGGCAGCCAGATATCCAGTGTACAACATTAAACAGAAAGAGGAGGGAGTTGCTGGATGAATGGAAAGTAATTGAAAAAAATACCTCCCCAGTGCCAAGTAATAGCAATGGATAATAACATATTGTTTAAACAAAATGTAAAAACCACATAACTAAACTGCTTTAAATGTTCTTTCAGCATTAGACATCTGTGCTTATTTTGGGGAGTTGAATAAACTACTAAGAATTATTGTGTACTTGAAAACTCATTTAGCACCTGTTTAACAGTGATTGGTGCCTTAACAAACAGCTTAGGGGAAAGAAGACTCACCTTGTAGAAAGCAGGAATGAGCTGATGAATTTTCAGTCGATGAAATACAAAGATATCGTATACCACAGAAATAGCCAGAACAGTCACTCCTTGCTCCTTCCACAGCATGCTGCACCCTGCACACAGCCCCGCTCCCAAGATCCAGCCCCAAGTACTTGGTGAGGAACCTCTGGTAGAGCAGTGCTTCACATAACACATCAGGGAAAGTAGAAAGAAGAGGCAGGCTCCAATGTCTGCCCTCCCTACGATCCCTGCTACGGCTTCCGTGTGGATGGGGTGGGATGCAAACAGCAGGCCTGCTATCAAGGTCCAGTAACCATCCCCAAATAGGATCCTGGAGAAGTTTGTGAAAAGGCCTGTGACTGCAGCATGTAACAGGACGTTTACAAAGTGGTAGCCCCATGGGTCCATCCCTCCAACAGCATGATTCATGCGGAATGATAGTGTGCAGAAAGGTCTGTAGGACTTGTGGCTCCCACTGTGAGTGAGCAATGTTCCCCAAAAGTCATTGTAGAAGATATGGGTCCATGGTGTCTCAGGCAGAAGGTCCTGGTTTGTCTTGATAGCTCGACTACAAAAGACAAATAAAAACTTCAATTCAATAAAAGGAAATGAAAGGCTGTGAAAATGCAATTACATTGCTACCATAAGAAAGAATGTCATTGCTTTAGTGCTGCTTTAATTCAAGTTTTGAATTTTTACAGGAGGTGTTAGAAAACTATGTATCTATTGACTTCCCACTAAAGTAAAATTTCCATATAAATTGGCTTTTAAAACATTTGAAACAGATGTTTTGCTGCTTCCATTAAATTAAAACATCCTTCAGTGACATTCTTCTGAGTCTAACCCATGAGTAATCAGTTAAGATTTGATGAGTTATAATTAAAATGTAAAAGAAATAAGAAAACCTGACAAACATTATTGTTGAAACAATGGATCCTCCAGTAATTCAGAACTAAAACCCCAATTGGCCTTTATACCGAAATTTTCATTTACATGTTGGAATTAATCTCACTGACGTTGAGGAACAATAAATACAGAAGTCAGTAGGAGCATGCAAATCTCTGATGCTGTACAGGGCACTCCCACAACTGTGTTGTATGTATTTTGATTGACAATATTTTCAGCTAACACTTTCTGGAGAGAGACAGCAGAATATTTTACAGATTAAAACGTATAGTCTTATTCTTACAATTGAGGGAAAAACATGTTTAGCTTGTATTAGCTTATGAATTCAAATCTGTATCAGCTTGAATGAAAAAAAATGCTGAAGCTTTCAGCATTTATGATTTCAACCACACTGGCAAAGATTAGTGCTGTATTGTAAAAATCTGTCCACTCTAATGTTTGTAAAAATATAGTAATTTGCATTTAATATTTATGCTGTGGGAAAAGGTGTGAGACCTGCTTAGTGCAAAAAGATGACTAGAATTTAATTTGCCTTCATAACCAAAGTTATATTTGAGCAATTCTTTAAAGATGCCTTGTTGTTACTACTGAGCTTAACTCATTTAGCATTTATTTTACTGGGGTAATTAAGAATTCAGACAGCTCAAGACTCTTCTATTAAAAAGATAATGCAAGAGAGATTATTTATATCTAATTCTTTACTATGCCCTCTTTCTGCCTTTTCAGTAAATATCTTCCCATAATTAACAATTTTCAATTCAGATGAGGAAACAAACAAACAAACAAACAAAAAGGTATAAAACTCCAGTCTGCATTTGAAATGCACTACTCTAATTCATACTCCAAGACTCCCCTTACATTTTGCATGCCTTGGAACCTGTCCCCTAATCCCCTCTTTCTTTATGGTATTAGTTTCAGGAATGTTGTCTTGTTCTGTAAAGAAAAATGCTCAAACATTGATACACTATGCCACAGAATCTCCACACAAATACTCTAAATACCACACAGCTTAGCATTTCCATTGTCCAGAGCACATTGCTGTAATGCTTTCAGACATGCTTCCTCTCAGCATGTCCTTTTGTCTCTGAGCATATGGAGGTTATGGAGAGGTCAGTATAAATCCTTTAAAGATCTGATGATGCTTTCTAGAATACTTGAAAATTTTAATTTTGACTTCTGCTTATGCAGTGGATCAAGTTGCTTGTATTTGTTTTCCCAACCCCACGCACATTTTTCTCATTTTAGTCCAGTCACAAAAGAACAGTGGAAGAAAACAAGATCTTTGTTTTCACATTATTTATCTTGTCCTTCTATGTAGTCCTTTCCTGAAATCTAATTCCAGTGTTTGTGATTTTGGTTTGTAGTATCACTCTCAGAACCATTCTCATAAAAACTAAAGATTCAGAAAGAATAAAGCAGGTGTTCAGTTAGAGCCCCTTCTCTGTGATAAACATAGTATGTTAGACTGCAGACTCTCAAACACTAAGAATGGCTATCAGATGTGACAATTTAGAGTTGAAACCTTGAACTGCAAAAGTGCTTTTTTATTGAGGAAATATTAAGAAAATAAGCGGCAATAATATTGCCAGCCAACTGCCCTCCCCTGAGGCAGACAAAAAACTACTACTACTGCTACAAAAAACCTAGATGGTGTGCAGGTCATTCCTAAGAAATGGTAGCCCTTATTACATCTTTTGCAAATGTGGCCATTTCCAATACTCAAAACTATGCAATCATTTAAAACAAACAAACAAAATAAACACACACCACAAATGAAACTGCAGTTATCAATATACATGTATAGAACTTCAGACTATGCTGTAACATTTAGTAAGACAAGAGACCAGTCCTCCCGCTCTAAGCCATTTTCATGCAGCACTTGCATTCCCCACCAAAACCAAACTGCTTTTCTCCAAATCATAAATAAACCTATAGTACATTCTGAAGGTATTAATTCAGTCAGATTTTATTTACAGCCTTGGAAACAAATTTGATGCAATTCTGGTGTTTTCCTAGTCAACCCTTTTCATATTAACAAATAAAAAAGAAAGCCACAACAAAAAAATCAAAAGAAACCATTGAAGATACAGTATTGATTATCCTGTATTTGGATACAGATTTCAGCAGGCAATTCTGAAATACTCATAGGTTTTCATGCATGTAAAGGCAACAGATTCTAGTACCTGCCAGTCAGCATGAAAAATACAGAAGCTGCCAGTTCCAACTCACTCGGTGGTTCAGTCAGGTCAAATGTTGTATTCTCTATAAGTCAATATTTTAAATTAAGTTAAATTCTTTCCATAGAGTTTTTTTGTTGGTTTTTTTTTTGCTAAATGTTTGAAAGTAAAAGAAGAAGTCTAGCTAATGCTTTGGGATATTACAAAAGCCTAAAACAAGAGCAAAGCTAGACATCCTACAGCAAAGAAGCCAACCTTGTGTAGGTTGCTTGTTAATGTTCAATAACTACTGTTTCACATCATAAAATGTAAAGAAAAAATACACTTGGCCACCATTAGACTTGACTGTGCAGGAAGATGAAGGAATAAGAGCATCTGAGATACCCGAGTCAGGCAGTTTGATATCAGGTTGTCCTCAAAAGTGAACATCAACAAGGTCTCGGTACCACAGAGGACAACACCTTGGATATCATTACTGCAGGTCAGACAGAAACAGCCTGGGGGCCGAGTCCAGCCCAAGCATAACCAGCTGAGGCTGTGACCATCTGCATCCTCAGCCTGGCTGTCCAACAGTGCTGGCAAGAAAAAAACAGAAGCGAGATGTTTATCTCTGTGAAAGAGAGATAAATACAAGCTCTGTATCTAAAAAAAAATAAAAGAATAAATAGTACTAAACTGCTCATGAGGGCACAAAGAAGCCTTAAAAGCCCTGATCCTCCTCCCAAGGCTCCCTCCACTCTGTCCACAGCCCAGGATGTCACATCAGCACTCTGAGGCCATCAGCCACAACCACACAGCAGCAGGGCTTATCTCTACCCACCCACAGCCCTGCCCCGTCCGGCCATGGGCCCTGCTGAGCCAGGCCTGCCCACAGGCTCATGGACAAAAAATGCCTCTGCCCCCCTGGACCCTGGATGGCATTAAGGCTTTGTTCTTCTTTAATTACTAAATTAACAAGTTCTTTACTGCAGCTAGCTCTACTGCACAGCTGCCAATTTCAACAGCAATCTTGAAAGCAATCCCTCTTCATCCACTGCCAGGTAGCACTGATGTGTTCTTCATAAAGCCTCCCACACTGTCAGCCACACGGACTCTCCACAGATAGAAAATAATATTAATTGCTGGCTCCGGGAAAGACTCTGGGACAAAGGAAACTACAAAACGCCTTATTAGCCTTGTCTTCTCCTTCACTCACAGTTTACCTGCAGGTCACATCCCACAGATTAGTCCAATCTTGCTAATGGGCATAACAAGAGAATCTCTCCAACTGCATTCATCACTCAAACAGAGCTGTAAACTCTGCTCTCCCTAAAAGGCAGTGGGTCACCAGGGAAAATAATTTTTCAGACCTCCAACACAATTGGCATTTTTACTTTCAAGCAGCCTCAGATAAGGGTTGCAGACTCAGTCAGGGAACTTGCTTTCTTCAATTTTTAATGTCTGCCCATTTCATGCATCCTGGGAGAGCAGGATATCTTATTCAGTAAGCAACAAATGGATGAGTTTGAGAAGAGGGGAAAAAGAAATCAGAGGTAGCTATCAATTCTTCAGAAATGGAAGTCTGAAAAAAAGACAAACTGTACAGGCAAAATCATAATTTGTAATTCACTTGAAATAATCCTTCCGGCTCCTGCCATAAACCACTTATTTGCCTAGGTCGATACATACCTTGAGTGCAATCCAATAAGAATTTTTTCACCAAACTCAAAAATGCCACAGACCCAGCAGTTCGCACATGCATATATACACACACAGAAAAATTCCAGCTGTTTTAAAAATTAGCAGCTATATATGTCCCAAACTTCTGCACTAGTGTTAAACTGATCCAGGTGTTAACACCAGGGTAAAAAAACAGATGCGACATTCTGAAGTGATTTAACACGTTAAGCCTTATGTCCAGCTTTAATATTACTAATGGTCCCCATATGCTGAAAATGAACATCAGTATTTGAAGTAGAGAACATATTTTAAATAAAAAAGGAGAACTGCCAAACACGCACACAGGAAGCCATTGACCAGCCCTTTCTCCCATAAAATAGAAAGGTAGCGATAAACTGATAAACCTCTACTTTGAGGTTCTTCATTGTTTTTCCTCAAGATCATTTTTTAATATTATTCATTTACTCTTTACTTTTTCATAAATAACAATGGAAAAGCAACCTAGATTATTTTTATAGCAGATATTAATGAGTCATCCTAAGAATACTTTCAAGATTTTGTTAATTCTATAGACAACATTCCTGAAAACACAGCCAGAGCCTACTTTTTAGAGTGCAATCAGCTTCATATCCCCAAAACAGAGCAGCTGAGTCAACCCTCCAAACTACTTGTAGACTATCTGTTAAGTATGTGTGTCATCAGAAAGAAGGCAAGATGGACAACTCTCATACTTGCATGCTTGCACACGGACTACAATATACATATAGTCTACATTGATAAGATAAAGAAAAAATCAGAAAATACTATCTAATATGAAGAGATGCCTTAAAAAAGTAATAAGGATAAGTACCTGAAAACATTAATTTAAACATTTAGTTATAGGCTCAAGGGAACTAGTTGTCATTCTGGTAGATTACTGATGACAATTATCAACAGTTTTGAAAATGGAATTTATCTATAAATCCAGCAGGCAGCAAAGTTTCATCTATGCCACTTCTCAAATCATAGAACCATAGAATCACGGAAGGGTAGGGGTTGGAAGGGAACTTTAGAGATCATCTAGTCCAATCACCCTGTTAAAGCAGGTCCACCTAGATCAGGTCTCACAGGAACATGATCTCTATGTTGTTTATCAACCAGAGATACCTTCAGGAGACCAGATGCTGTGCATCCTCTGGGCTTGAAGTTGCAGCTTTCAGTTTCTCTTAAGAACAAATTCTCTTAGGTGAATCTGTAAGGAACAACTAGTAACTGAGCTGTTTTCAGATGGAAAACACTGGGGAACAACTTGCTTAGCAATACATAGAATTCTGAGTCTTTGACTAGGCTCTGAGAATAGGATTATACATACCAAACAGATTGAAGGAAAACACCAAAGTTCAAATCAATTAAAGAAAAACCTAACATCACAAAAGAGATGTAGTAAATGAGATGTTGTAGTAAAAAAAGAGATGTTGTAGTAAATCAGTGCCTAGTTAACTCCTGACAATAGCATAGTCCTTTTCTAACTGTATAGAAATATGTCAAAGAATCAAACGCTGAGCTCAAACATTGAAGACTTTTTTTTTATATAATATTCCTATTCTATGTAAATGTTAATGAAAGCTATTAACTGAATACATAGTCCATAAAGGGCCTCAGGAGAATATATTAACAAATCATTTCTAGATTTCAGACTACTACTGACCTATAGCAGTAATTTCATAGCCAACTTCAGTTTAGTACCAGAACAACAGAAACTACAAGTAACAGGATAGTAAGTAGTGTTCTAGTCATAAAACTGTCTTGGGTGAGACTGTCTTGAATTAGATACAAGTAAAGTGGAAAGATGTATAAGACAACTATATCAGTCTCACATGATCGCAACTGCTGCCAAAAATGAAGACACAGAGAAACAAACAAACAAAAAAAAATCTCAAGAAAACAAACAACAAAATCACAGAGAAATGTTACGGTCTTGTAGCACAGTATAAAGACATACAGATTTTCTAAGATTTTTTAAGCTGAACAATGTCCTTTAAAGGAAATGATCTTTTAAAATAAGCAACACAAATTTGCAGAATGCAATGGGACAAAAAAAGAATATATCTAAGCAAGTTAACTTGCTCCTCGTTTACTTCCATGAATGACTATGAGCTGCAGTTTGACTTCGTCCACCAGTAGGCTATGATCCAGCAGCCCATCAGCTGCAGACTTCTAGACTTTATACTTTTGAGTCTGAAGCTGCATGGTGCTACTCGAAAGAAGAAAGTGGTGGCAGTAGTTACATATAACACTGATTTCTGTTGAGCACTGCCTTAACCACACTGAAGTATGCTGAATGTATTGATTTTCTTATTGACTAAGACAGTTTTGAAAACTAAAGGTTCAAAACATGTTGGTTGAGATGGCCTGAAAAATCTTTTCCACCCAGAACATAAATATTTCAAAAGCTAATTAGAAATGCTTTGAACTGTATCTTTCTCCACAGTAGAAGCCTTTTCATTTCCAAGTGTGTCCTCATATGCTGAAAGCATCTAGCCTTAACATTAACCATAAGTGCATCTCACTCTTCCTCAGTTTAAGTTTTAGTCTGACATAAACATTAAAAGATGAACTATGTGAAATTTAAAATTAACAATTAACTGACTAGCATAGTAGTATGTGAATATTCATGCATAAGTGAGGGAAAAGAAGTCAGTAATATTTTCTAACACTGAACAATGTCATACCATCAGTTTTGTCCAAGGAGGGAGAAAAATAATACCAAGGGAGAAGGGCTTCTTTCTTCGTGTCTGCACCCTGAGTTTCCTCAAATGATGTACCGTAGGTGTGTGAAAAAAACATTTATTGAAAAAAATACTTAATTCTGAATCAAAAAACTGCTTTCTTCTATTCTCATAGCAGTTTCCAAAGCTAACCTCTTTTATGAGTACAACATACAACATGGAATTGCTAATTCTGTTTGTCTAGGACTTCAAGATATTTCATATTTACTTAATAATATATTCTTTCAAATACACATTCAAAGTTACTCTTTAAAATATTCTTCAGTGTCAAACTACTGCCTAGCAATAACTCATGATTTCTTTCTTTATTTTTATATATATATACACGTGTATATGTGTGTGTCTATGTATATATATGTGTAATAACAGCATCTGAAGTATGGTCAGAATTCATAGTTGGAACTTTTGCTGCCCTTTTCATAACTATTTTAGATGATAGAAGTGGGCCCAACAGCCCTTATTAGACTTACTGTTCAGCAGTAGAAAATGACACTATAGCTTTCCTCTTCCTTACTTTACTTTGGAAAAATAAAACATACATAATATTTTTGCCACTTCACCATATAGCAGCTCACAACAGTACAAGGACAGAAATTTTAAGGCTTGAGAATATAGTAGTAGTCCTAACCAGATTAACAGCATGGATATTAAACTACCTGTTTTGACAAGGAATCGTCTGAATATATATAAAGCCTTTCCAAGACACGCACATTTTAAGCCATTATCTGAAAATGCAAGCACACACACACACACACTATACCACTAAAGAATAGTTTATCAGAAACATATCAGTCCTATGGCTATCCATTTCTCTGTTTTTTTACAGTACCTGGCAGGCTATACCAAGAGAAAAAAGTTCAGTAATTTCATTCTTGAAAAATCACTTTTTTTTTTCATTCAATCTATTTTTTGATGCCGCATTTTCAGAAAGTTCAAGGAGACTGAACATAATTATGCCTAAACTCATGCCTCTTGAGCACTCTAAATTTAAACCCTGAAATACTTTTCTTTTTAGTGAAGCACTGAAGAGAATATCCAGGAACACAAACATACAAATATAGAAATAATGAGTAGAGGAGAAACTACTGAACCACAATCCAACATACGGACACTGTCCTTTTTATTTTTATTTTGTGGGGAAGGATAAAGAAAAGCACCAACTTATATTGTGTAAGTTGGTGTCTAAGTGTCTTTCTTCAAGCCTTTTATTTCAGTACCAGATAAAACCTTCATTAACCAAGGTCTAGTCTAAACTTGAAAGTTTTACTGGTTTAACTGAAAGGTATTATTTAAAATCTATTTCGTAAAAAACAACACAAAACAAAAAAACTCAAATGGTGTATGCATATACAGAGATGTCAATTTAACTTTTATATCAGCTTTCAAACTCCTATTGCAGAAATGTCCTTATTGGGGGAGAAGGAAAAAAACCCAGACGCTACAATCCCAGACTCAGCTACCATTGGTCATGTTCACAGTTTTCACTGTAAGAATCAAGTGATTTAGACAATAGCAAGACCCAAGCTCAAATCCTGTCCATGCTACAATCTATCAACTCTGGAACTTCTGTCCACTTATAAGTCTTCTGTCTCCAGAAGTTAATCTCTTCCCTCCCTTCAGCCCCATTAGATTCATAAATGCATAAAACTAATGTTCTGACACACATCAAATGTAAAGCCCTCATGCCTTTTCAAAATAAAAGAACATTATGCTAGAAGACATGTGGTTTCTTTTTTCGGGTTTTTTTTTTGTTGTTGGTTTGGTTTTTTTGTTTGTTTGTTTTTGGGGTTTTTTTTTGGGGGGGGTGGTTTTATTACTATGGTTTACAGAATAAGCATTTTCTATTTAGGATAAGCCCATTTTGGTATCTTAAAAAAATTATGCTGAAGTCTTAAAAGATTATTTTGTATGTCAAGAAACTGGAACTCTTGGGTAACTTTTCTCTTGTAGTATTGCCTGTTCTTAGTACAGATGCCCCCAGAAGCTGCCCAATAGGTACACGAAAGATTGCTCACAAATATAGAAAGTACCATTTTTAGATAGCAACTTCCAAGTAAAGGGGTAAGTGAAAAAAATCACAATGCTTAAAATTTTTCTTTCCTGAAACAAGTCTGGTCTAAAGAAACAAACCTATGTCACTCATCATTGAAATGATTGCTATGTTCCTATTCTAGTCAGCTTCTCTGATAGGCAGCCACAGGTGATTGTGGTCATAACCCTATTTATGGACAGATACTAAATAATATTAGAAGAGCAAGGGAATCCTCCCTGAAGATTTAAAAAAAAAAGAAAAAAAAAAAAGCCAAACATCTGATCTATTTTGAGGCAGCTCCAAAGTCGAGCCACACAATCATGAACCAAAGATGACATAGTGCCGTTTCAGTGTGAAATAGTCTGACAAAACACACAAAACAAAGCAAGGTTAACTTGATGGAAAAAAGCAGCAAGAAATGTTAACATACACTTGAGATAAAACTCAAGGTTTACATTTCTCTGTGATAATAATTTACTCACCAGTGAATCAACCAAAGTATTTGAAGTACTTTCTCAGAAGATTCCAAATTAAGAAACAGTGCAGCGCTTTTCCTTCTCAGATTCCTACTGAGAAAAATTCCTACAGCATAAAGGGGCTAAAATCTCATTAGAAAGCATTTGTAATAGACTGAGTTAGACTTTATCCTCAGACCTTTCCATAGATGTCTCAGATAAATTCCTGGAAGCACTTTAATTTTTTTTTTCTATTTTTATCAGAAAAAACAAAAAACAAAACAAAACAAAAAAAACCAAAAAAAAAAAACCAAACAAAAAAACTTGCTACAGACTTATGTCAAAATCGATTTCTATGAAAACTAAATTCTAGTAAAAAGTAAAACAATCTAGATAATTAAAAACAATATTTGGTCCCACAAAGAAGTCTAATCACTTCTAGTGAATAGAAGAACTGTTCAGCATAGTCCTGGATGAATTAACTCTTTCCAGCTCTCCAATTTCTTTACAGGAGCATTTTGGGATCCTCTTCTTAAACACACTTTAATAGAGCAGAATGGCATCCACTCATTTGGAAGGTGTTGATCCCACTGAAAAGGTAAAAATATATTTTACTGATTTGTTTCACCTTTGTGTCTCAATGGTCATTCCAGATGCAGGGAGCCACTAGTGAAAACCAAGTTTTGCAGTATGCCATAGCAATTGTGAAACATGACGAACTTAAACCATAGCTTAATTCCTTGGTTAAGAGCACCCAGATAGGAGGCAACAGCTTGGAAGTGATGTTGAACGGACTAATAATAGGTATTTTGTGAAATATTGTACAGGCTTTACATGCAAGTCCACACCAAGCATCCTCTTGAGGATTTTAATGGATGCTGTCAAAAAATGAGCCAAAAAGACAGGAAATTGTGAATTAGTTGAATTATGTTAACAAGATTAAAATCTGATTTCTGCTACATTAACGTTAATCCACATTAGTATTGGAATAATGTCTGATTTATGCCACTAAAACCACCAAGGTTTTAAAATCAACTGCAATTGTCATAAGCTTTCCTAGTCCTTCAGCAGACTTTTTAGATTTCCAAGCATAAAAACATAACAACAAGAAGCCATTCCTTCCTGTGTTTTAGAGCAGCTTGTTACGAAGCAGACAATAAGTAAAAAGGATCTCGGACTTCAGCTAAACTGAAGGCGATACCAGGATCACATAACTGATCAACCTTCCTGACAAGACCTTTACAGCTAAGACAAGTCATGATGAATTACAAAAAGTAGCTAAAATGTTGAACTGAAACAGTGCCAGATTTTCAAATCTCTCAAATTCTATGCTAGCCAACCACTTTAACTCTTCTCCACTAGTGATCTGCATGCCACTTCATTTTTTAAGCAGTTTTAACTTTCCAAAGAAGTATCCTTATAAAAAATGAAGGTCTGAAGAGCTACTGGGAGATCAAATCAATATGTAACTGCTAGGCTTAACTTCTTCATAGTAACATTTAAGTACAACCATCCTTGACAGCAGCACAACCAAGGACTGCATTTTCCCCAGTAGGTAAGAAACCCATGTGCCACAAAAGGCTATGGGATTTTGTAACTCTGGCCTTTAGACAAATACAGCTGTAATTTGTGCCTGAAGAGACCTATAGAGGAAAGCTAATCGAACATAAAGCTTTACAGAAGTTAAAATTTTGCTTTTTTTCCATAGTATACATTAAACACATAAATGGTTTGTGAAGAAACAATTCATGTGTAGTATTCTAGTAAAACAGAAATTTTAAGTTATCTCTCAATGTTGCCGTTGCCAGCAACACTACCTGGCAGTCCAGACTGATCTCCCAGCTTACTGACCGCTGAGGGGAATGGATCACTGCATACACGGTATGGATGATGCTCAGTTTCTGCTTTATTGTTTATGTTATGTGCTTATATTTGCTAGCATAAGCACCTCCTCTATCTCTGCCCTGTGCCAGACCTTTCACTTCCTCTTCACCCCTCGTGTTACAGTCCAAGATCTTCTGGACGCCTACCACATCTCAAAATTCCAGAAATAGTAATGGATGGCGATAATTTTGCCTTCTCTGTTCCAAAGAGGATTGGCTGAGATAACCATCTGAAGAAACTTTAAACACAAGGGAAAAAAAAATACATTGGGTAGATTCAGAGAAATACTTATAACTCAGTGCAATGAAGGCAACCGAAATGAACCAGAGAATAGGCTGCCTGTAGAAGTCGGCCAGCACTTATAGAGTTCAGAAAGGAAAAAAAGACAGTGGGTATCATGTTGTTGCAGTTGTTGACAGGCAAATGTATTCTATTTAAATATTCCAGCTTGTCACGTAAGGATGGAAGAAATACAGAATTTCACCTTAGAGGGAACTCCAACTTCACATCCTGAGCTTGAACCGAGTCAGTTTTCCACTAGGAACCAACATATCCTTTACATATATCAGTTAAGAAAGGGTATTGAAATGCCCTAGATTTTTTTTCCTTTCCAAGAGTAACAATCCATTTGCATCTTTACAAAAACTACATAATGTACCTACTATCTGGAAAGATAGGGAATGTTAGATCTTCAGAGTTAAGGCTCCCACTTTGCTGTCTCTCATGGCATTAAAGACCACTGAAAGTTTAATGAAGAAAATATTTTGCCAGACCACATAAAACAGCAATGTATTTGTTGCTGCATAATAAAGGCAACCTAGAGTAACACAAGGAATAAGAAGCTTCTGCTCTACAAGACTTGCGTCTTTTTCTTGGGCTTTACATTGATCTTGCTACAAAGTAATTGGGACTTCAAAATTTATTTCTCACCACAGGAAATTAGTTGTTTTGAATAATACAGTGCTGTGTATGCATCATAAATTTCCCAGGTTCCTGATACAGGTTGTGGCATGCAGAAAGACGCTGAGAAACAAATTATAATATACAGGCAATAAATAACACAGCTATCCAACCCAAACATCTCATTCACTAAGATAATATACTATTAAAGGCATATGAAGATTTTAGCATAGACTGCCACATTCTTTTAATGAAATCTGAAGAAATACTGATTAAGATACTGCTATCCAACTATTTCAGAAAAATTTACCCAGATGACATGTGTAATCACCTGTATGTACCTCATTCAAAAACCAGCAATGTTTGTAGTTCAAAAGTTTGTAAAAATCAATGTGGAACAGAGGCAGATCTTGGCTCATGAGAGGCACCAGAAAGTCACAAAAAACCCAAAACCTCACCATCACGTTTTCAAACTCACTGGGAGCTGGAAGTCCTACCCCTCTATACTGGACTGAGTATAACTGGGAACTGAAGCAGTGTTGAGTATGAGAAGCATTTCAAATGAAGACATTCAACTTGAATCCCAAGCTTACAGTGAATTATCGCTAATGTTTAAACACCAACTACTGAAAAAATAGTATTTCTAGAGACACAAGCTGCTGTTATTTTAATACTACAGGACAACAAAACAGATGAAAGTTTTACATTGAAGATCATTTCTGTGGGCTAATATTCTGCAACTTTATGTATAAATCAAGCCAGGTGACATGTTTCCAATAGCTATGAAAATAATAAAATTGTTTTCAATGACCTGAGAGATATATATGCTTATTTGTGGCTGTGGCCTCAGGCAACCCTGAAATCAACCATTCCATTAAGTCAGAAGCATGGCACACAGCCAAGCTTCTTGTAAGAGTTAAAGGTCTTGCACATACCTTCTTTGTGTGTTTATTTGAATAGAATGGTGACTGTAGGTTTTGGGCCACCCATCACTTATAGACCTCCCATAATACTTAAAGGAACAAATTTAAAGCCAAATCTTAGCATACACCAGTCAGCCTTGAGATCCTAGTTCTTCAAACAAGATGTAAAAGCATAAAAAAACTGAAGTAATAAGGAAAAAAACATTTTAAAAAGAGTTTATCTGGAGATAATTTATGTGTATTTTCTTCAACAGATGAATTGTTCAATATTTTGGATTTAGTTTAATTACAATAATAAGATAAAGAAACTAAATGCTGATACAAAGCCAAAAGAATTACATGCTGAACGCACCAACTGTTCAATGTAATAAACTAAAAAATAATGGTGACAATTATCAGAAAACAAAGAAAGTACTTCAGGTCACTATTCTGTTTGTTTGGGGTTTTTTTTTAATAAATAAAATAATCAGTTTTTTCCTTTCTTCTCCAGGGTCACAAAAAGAAGCTGTAACAGTTATATAATCAGGAATTCCATAATGATGTGGGGGCATTAGAAACAAAATCTGATTTGAACATTCAAAAATAACCAACCCTGGCCAGTGGTCTTAAGGACACCCTGTTACTAAATAAACAGTTTCTCAGTCTGGACTCTAGAGCTGCAAAAGTAATTGTGAACTACATTTTCATTCACAAGTTTCGAATTTTGTGGTTTTTTTTAAATTGAAAGAGGTCACAATAGAAGAAGACATCAGTGTACTCTAGTTCTATCAGTACAGCTAAGCTCTTTCAAACAAGACAAATTCACAAGGAAAAATGTGATGCCTAATGGTGAGTGAGGTACAATATGAGTCATAGATTGATAGAATTCATACAATCATTACAGATGGAAAAGACCTTTAAGATCATCAAGTCCCACCACTCACCTCACCCAGCCAGGCCTAACACTAAACCATTTCCCTCATCACCTCATCTGCACATCTTTTGAATATCTCTAGGGATAGTGACTCCACTACCTCCCTGGGCAACCTGCTCCAATGCTTAATAACTCTCTTGATGAAAAAGTTCTTCCTAATATCCAGTCTAAACCTCCCCTGGTGTAACGAGCCTATTTCCTCATGTCCTGTCATTTGTTACTGGAGTGAAGAGACTGATCCCAAACTCACTAAAACTCTCCTTCAAGTAGTCATAGAGTGAATAAATCTCTCAGCCTCCTCTTCTCTAGGCTAAACACCCTCAGCTCCCTTAGCCACTCCTGTGGTGCTTTAGCCTTGACTTGGTGTCAGGTGTCCACTAAGTTATAATATCACTCGCCCTCCCAAAATGAACAGGGGAGTGAGAAATATAACAAAAGGTTTGTGAGCCAAGATAAGGACAAGGAAATCACTCAGCAATCAGCATCAGGGGCAAAACAGAGTCACCTTGGGGAGAAAAGGTTTGATTTATTAACGAACAATCAGAACAGAGCAGGGAAATGAGAAATAAAACTGAATCTTAAAACACCTCTCTCCACCCCTCCTTCCTTTCGAGACTCAAGGGATGGGGGTTGCGGTCAGTTCATTACAAATAAGACTTTGCTGCTGCTTATTCTTAGGGGGAGGCCTCCTCACACTTTCCACTGTTACAGTGTGGGGTCCCTCCTCATGGGAGACAGTCCTCCATGAACTTCTCCAAAGTGGGTTATTCCCTTGGGCTACTTTTCTTCATCAGCTGCTTCAGCTTGGGGCCTCCCAAGGGAGCAGCTCCTCACAGACTACCAGAATGTGGGCCATCCACTGGGAGAACAGTCCTTCATGAAGAGATTGCTCCAATGTGAGTTCCTCACAGGATCACAAATCCTGACAGCAAACCTGCTCTGGCATGGGCTCCTCTCTCCCCATGGGCTCCCAGGTCCTGCCAGGAACTTACTGCAGTGCGGGCTTCCCAAAGAGTCACAGCGTTCTTTGGGCATCCACCCGCTCCAGACTGTGGTCCTCCACGGGCTGCAAGTGGATCTCTGCACACCAATGGACCTCTATGGGCTGCAGGGGAACAGCTGCCTCACCATGGTCGTCACCACAGGTCACAGGGGAATCTCAGTGCCTAAGCACCCTCCTCCCACTCTTACTCCATTGACCTTGGTGTCTGCCCAGATGTTGTTCTCACATTCTCATTCCCTTCTGCTGCTGCTGCAGTTTAGCAACTACGCAGCAACTTCTCTCCCTTCTCAAATTTGTTATTCACAGAGCTTTTACCTCAGTCACTAATCATCCTGGCCTTGGTCAGCAATAGGTCCATGTTACAATTGACCGGCAATGGCCCTATCAGATACAGGGGATGCTTCTGGAAGCTCTTTGTTTGAAGAAGCCACCCCTGTAGCCCTCCACTGCCAAAATCTGGCCACACAAAACCACTACAGCTCCTCATAAGGTTTGTTCTCTAGACCCTTCACCAGCTTCATTGCCCATCTCTGGACACACTCCAGCACCTCAATGTCTTTCTTGTAGTGAGGGGTCCAGAAATAAAGAGAATATTTGAGGTATGGCCTCATCAGTGCCCAGTACAGGGAGACAATCAATTCCTTGGCCCTACTGATCACACTATTTCTGATATAATTAGAGTCAGTCTTGTTATGTATAACATGAAGGCTATACTTCTCCACTTTATTGGTGGTAATACTGCTTCTTGTCATACAAGGTCTCTCAAAGACAGCAAATGTTAAAATTGATACAGATAAAGAGAATGCAGTTCTTAGAACTCACTAACAGTAGTCATCCTGATCTATCCTGGAATTCATGGTTCCATCCCTACATTTTAGACTGCAAACATTGAATAAAAGAAAGTAGCAACCACAATATTCCAGAGTAGGGATTAACCTTTGTTTTCTTTGACCAGTTACCTCAATTAAGGTTGGCAGGTACCAATTCCAGTGGTATCAGTTCCAGCCTGGCCAACTACCACTTTTACTACCATAAAATATGTGAGTATGCATTTTAGGAACTTCTGCTTTAGAAAGTTGAGTCAGTTGTAATATCTAAAGCTTTAAATCTAGTTCCTGCAACAGAGAAGAGTACAAAAGCATAACTGCTCACTAAATGCCAAGGAAGGAAACCACTGCACCTCTCAGCATTAATAAAAATCAATTGATAAAACAGAATTATTATTTATTTGTAGAAGTGTTCATTTCTTTATGGCCTTAAATAAAGAGAGGACAGCATTGCCAAGAACAGCAGAAACTGTGAGTTCTGCCACTTCACCTTTCCTGGCACCCAAAAGACTGCTAAAAGAAGATAGCGGCTGCTCTAAACTGAATTTCATACAGCTCTTATCACTAAATGGACTAACTAAGAAAGTTATTCATTAAACACAGAGTAAAGGCAATGCATCCCATCAGTTAGAACCTGTGATCTCAAAGACTCCATCTGAATTAATCCTGAAAAGTAAATGAGGATAGAAAAATACAAAAATGTTTAGGTTGCATACATAAATAAATGTTTTAGTAGCCAGCTAAGCTTAAGCGTTTTAAAAGGAAAAATACGAAACAAAACAAAACAAAACTGCAGTAGGGTATCCACTACACAAGGTAGAGGTGGTCAGTGCTGCAGCTTGTAGCATACCTGCCAGTTCATCATGTTCACTTCCTGAAAATAACCCAAAAAGTAGTTTGGAGATACCTCATTTCGGTACAACACCCCACTGTGCTGGCGACATAAGATTTCCTTCCCACCAGGCTTGTTTTGTCTTTGTGGAATTAATTTCAAGCCAGGAACAACAATCCACCCTTCCTCTTGGTATTTATTATATGGCTTCTTGCTGCCTGAAGGATGCTGATGTCTCTTGGATATGTTTTTGTAATTATTCAGAACTTATTTTAGATGCTGTGTAATTATTTTTAAACTGAAGTTTCATGGTGATGTTTTTCAAGCTCAGCTGATTAAAGCTTGTTTAATGGATCTTGAAGAAAATATATTATTCACCTTAATGAGAATTTATGCAAATCACTGCCACCAGCTTCTGCAGAAAACCTTTTCAATTAATTATAATTAGGCTTTTTAGGTTTAGGTTTCTGAGTTTTTTTCTAGTAGAAAATAATTATAAGCATGGGATTATTTTTTTCTTCAGTTCAGGGAGATGAAAAACCTCATTGGTATGACATAAAAATTATACAAATGGACTTGTAAGTGGAGAGCCCTTTTCATCCCTGCCATTCAAATTAGTTCTAAGTACTGTCGTGGTTTTGCCCAGCCAGGAACAAAGAGCCATGAGGTTGCTCGCTCACTCCTCTCCCTCCTGGCCAAATGGGGAAGGGACATGGCAGAAAAAGGGGAAAAACCTACTTAGGTTGAAATAAGAACAGTTTAACAGAACAAAACAAGTTAAGAAGAAACAGAACAATAAATGAGATACTATACAAAGGGAATGGTGCATGACACAGTTGCTCACCACCTGGAACCCAACACAGTCGCTCCAGATAGACAGCTGAACCTGTGGTCCCAAAGAGTTCCCCACAGCCAGTTCCCTACCTATATACTGGGCATGATGTCAGGGTGGTATTGAATACCAGCTTCCCAGGCTGTAACCCTTCCTAGTTTCTTATAAAAGTTAACCCCATCTCAACCAAACCCAGTTTCTTATAAAAGTTAACCCTATGCCAGCCCAAACCAGGACAAGTACGTACTCCCAGAAAGAAGGCAAAGGAAGTTGGTCAACGGTGTTGATATACATCTAAATTACTCTTTGGCTTTAGGAGAGTCATTTTATAGGAAAAAAAAAGTATTCAAATATTGGCACATTCCCCCAACACTTGTGAAATTCTCACTAACACAGAAAGATGTATCTAAATATAATACTGTACTTTTGTACATATTTCACAAGCATTTCAGTGGCTTGCCTACTTAGCATTAGTATCAAAAACCTTCCTTAAGTGGATAAACTGTTCTTTGAAGATATCCCAGCAGAGAATTTGCAACAACTCAGAAAGAACAATCCCTTTACCAGTAATAACATTTGAACTATTTTTACAGGCATGAATTTACAGCTAAGAAGATGATGCAAAGCTCTGTATTGCAGAGAATAAAGTCAGAGGTTATTATGATTCATTAGATCACCTCACATGAAAGTGAAGTCCAATTGTACTGCAATTGATTTCCTAAAACAAGGTGCTTTCACCTTTTCGCAATGAAGAGCTACCTAGCACCTCTTTGGTACACATTTTCATCAGCTGAGACCAGGTAAGGGAAAGTGGGAGGCGATTTGTTACAGTCTTTCTAATAGAAAGTCTTAACTTTGGAGAACAGCACAAATGCAATGAATCTTGCAATGAATCCTGCTGGGCTGGATCAGGGCAAAAATTCACCACTGCTTAGTTCCCAGCCTCTTCTTTAAGCTGTGAAATCACAGAATTATTTAGGTTGGAAAAGACCTTTTAGACCATTGGGTCCAACCTTTAACCTAACAGTGCCATGTCCACCACCACATCTTGCATACCTTTTAAATATCTCCAGGAAAAGAGACTCATCCTCTTCCCTGGGCAGCCTGTTCCAATGCTTCACAACAGCGAAAAAAATATTGTAATACTTAATCTAAATCTCCCCTGATGCAACTTGAGGCCATTTGCTCTTATCTTGTCACTTGTTATTTGGGAGAAGATACTAACATTCATCTCACCATAACCTCCTTTCAGGTACTTGTAGAGAGCAATAAGGTTTCCTCTTCTCCCATCCCTGATGCCACAATTAATCCTGACGTTCTTAGACTTCATTAATCCTCTTCATCAAATTCATGAATATTTGGGAGAAGATTGAAAGACAAGGTGGAAGGGAGTGTAAGGTTGTTACCTAAAAATACAGTTCAGGGAAGTCAGTTTCTACCTTTCCCTGTTTCTCTCATAGAACCACCAGATTCCAGACCTACAACATCTGCATTATGATAGCTCTTCTTAAAAGCAGTCTATCTTTTTCTATCCTTGCCCTCATGTTAGGATTCCCCATGCTGGAGTCCAATAGGAACAGAAATTATTTAGCAATGAATGACTACCTTGAGCAATTCATGTTCTACAAACTTATGGCTACCCAATGATGACAACTCCCTTTACGTCCGTTTTTCAGGTCTTCAGGCTTGGGCTATTTTCTAATACAAAACAGAAGTTCTAATCTATACTAATGGTGGCAATCATAGCTCCTAGTCATAAAGCACAAAAAATCATAATTGGACATATTGGTTATATTTGATCTACTCTCTCACCTGTCACAGTTGTTGGTTCTAGGTTTATAATCTTCTAAACCAGATGAAATATGCTCACAAAAAGTTGCCACCTTCCAACTGTTAGCTCCACAAAATCAACCAGAGATCTGCAAATTAAGCTGTTCCTGTTTGAAGCTTATATTGCCATGATTTAGGAGCAACAGTTTGGTGGGTGAATTCCAAATGATGTGACATTATATAAAAGGCAGTACTAAATATTACAGATCTCCAAAAGACATGCATAGGAGTACACCTACTGTGCCTAAAACAGTAACACTCAAAATTAATGTACAGGACAACCATCTTGAGTCAAACGTAAGAACAACAGTAAGGCTTTCAAGCAGCAAGCAGATTCATTAGAAATTAAAAGGCAAAGCAGAATATTAAATAGCCACATAAACAAGGTGAAATTGTGCTATGCTTTTAATTTGTAAGCAGAAGTTGCAGCTGGAACTTCATTAGCAGTTCTCTAGGTGATGTATGAACCAGTTTAGCCTCCCATGACTGTACCTGTTCTGCAAGGGCTAGCAGTAGTAAAACTGACATAATAGCTAGAATCACAAAGACAGAGAACATAACTTTTCAACACTCTCAATCAGGTGAAATGGTTTATTTTTTAAGCAGTCACTTAGTCTTTCTGGAAGCATGGTATGGTCTGATGACAGAAATAATCTTTTGAACTTCAATATTCCCTGCCAAGGGGACAGATACTATAATGCAAACTCACATGTCCTTGTTTTGCTATTAACAGTCTAACCTGTCAATTTTTTTTCTAAGAGTAAAAGAGATCTTATGTTACAGAAAAATAACTGAAATGCATCTGTTGGGGACTTTTCTTTTTTTTTTATCCAACAAACTAAAATGTTCACCAATAGCCTGAGTTCTGATTCTAGGGAAAAATACAATAACAGTCACTACAAATTAGTACTCAGGAGAAAAAAAAAATTCTGATTAAGTTTCTGAGAGATCTTTAGCTCATGGGATAAAGTGTAAATAAAAATTCAGATATTCCAAGAAAAACAATCCTGTAAAGAATTTGCACTGTATGAATTATGCTTTATTAGCTGATTTTGTTTTTTTAAGAGTCATCTAGCCAAACAAAGATAATCTAAAGGAAAATAATTACAGTAGCAGCAGGAATCTACCGTTTTTCTCTTATAAGTGACGCTTTTGTGCACAACAACATTCGATACTATAATGGCACAAACTGGCTTTCATCATTAATTTTGAGAATTACAGTTTCAGAGTCTCAAGTATTTTGCTGCTTTAAGATTTCAGATTTGTTCTGCTCTAAGTAGTCAAAACTTTTAACATTTCTCCTCTTCTACATCCCATTACAAGACATCTCTTCCTCATCCAGGTTTGTTTTTCCCCCTTTTTTCTTCCGTGTTCTCCTGTTTCTACCTATGAATGTGGGATTCCTAGTCCAAACTGGAAAAAAAGAATCAAAGCCACACAGTAATTAATGCAATTACTCCCACGGTTAAAGAAATTAAATTTTAATATAAACCCATTAAATTGTTCAAACATGTGACAGTCCTTGTCAGACACATCAGCTTTATCCAATAAATGTTTTGAATTTTTCTTTTTTCAAATGACTTACTTTTAAGAGAAAGTTTTCATCTCTGTTTTTCAGCTTAGATTGCCCCACTGAGTGAAATGTACTGGTCTAAAAGAAAAGCCACACATATGCATGCAAACATGCATATTTCTTTTCCTGAGCACAATTTCCCAACTTAGCCATTCTGCCTAAGCTCTTAGGTTCCAATGGCTCTCATGAAGTGAAAGCTTGTTTTTAAAATGGGGAAAATTAAGAAAAGTAGGAGAAGATGCCTTCATGCCATTCTCCTCCCATTCAGAACAGACTGTATAGAAATGTCCTTTTAGTCAACAAAATTATGCTATACTTTTCTGTGCTTCTCTAGAAAAAGAGGAGGAAGTGGCTGCAAGAGTCACACACAAGCTCGGAAGGAAGAGAAATTACGTGTCGTAAAACCTTTCTCTGAAAAATTATACAGTGACTTCCTCAGCTGAAGAGGTCGGAAATAAATCTAAACAAAAAATAACACTACATAACTGCCTTTGATATTCACTGCTATTATCACCTTGCTCTGCAGAGAGTTACCAGGCATGGTAACTTTTTAAAATATTTCTAGGAAAAATGTTTCATTTTAGAAGAAGTTTGAGAGGACCAAGAGCCTGACTAGATGAAACAAAATGTTGGATGGTGTTTCTCCTTTCCGCTACTAAAAATGGAGGATTTTTTTTTCTCCCACATATTTTCCTTAATAACAAAAAAAGCAAAGACATTTTACTATAATTGCAAGTAATAACAACTTTCTTAATTTTCTTATTGTTTTCTTTTCACCGTACTTAGTGCTCATGGTTAGTTTATGGAAAACTGCAGGAGAGGCAAGAGTTAGTTGCTTTTTAACAGATGCTATAATAATCTAGAAGTTAATTTATTTACAGGAAAACAATGGGGATTTTTTCATTGTTGGTAGTTGCAGTGAGTGACAGAGGTGCTGCCTTATCGAAGTGTTGATTTACATTGCAGCATTGGCTCTTGGGAACTTAACCACTATATTAACCAAGTCATCAAAATTTCAAATAACCTGCCCTTTTGGATGATGTCAGCTTTTAACAGTGTGGCTAAGAATTTCTTCCTGCCAAATTCTGAAACCGTGCTTCTAAATACAGATCAGAAAACTTTGAAATCTGACAATGAGCTACTGTAAATACACATCTCTCTATTTTTCTCTGATTACATCAACAGGTCTATCATCAAATACATTCTTGTATTTTGGGTTTTTTTAACATATATATGAACTTCACACCTTCCAGTGTCCCTCTCTAGGCATCACAAGTCCATTAAATACATTTGTGCAAAAAATAGCATAATTGGGGAATGATGGGGGTGGGGGGCGCAAAGAAAGATGGAATTGGTTTTTTCATACTATTGTCCCATTATACTTAGGAGGGCCATGAGTCTTAACAGGAAACAGAGTCATCTACTGTTCTGCGTGAATAAAAAGTTAGAGCTAGTAAATTAGGTTAAACTATTATTTTTTAAATTTAGAACATCCTTGTTCAGCCATTTTATTATACCCTTGTGGGACATTCTCAGTACTGCTGATGGGTATTTAGTCACCATGTTTCTCATCTACAGTACTATACAGGAGTGTTTTGAAAATTAATTAATGTCAGTACAGCACTTCCAAAGTGTAAAATACTATGTAAATAAGAAAGGCATTCAGTTAATAAGAGTAGTTTAGCTAAATCCCTATTCACCACACTGAATGTAAGCATTTTATGTTTTTAAAGTTTACAGACTGTCTATAAAAAGCTTGACAAACACTTCATAGACATTGAGCAGCACACTAAAAGCACAGACAGCCTCAACTTGTTTCTGTAATTGATTTTGAATGAAGTCAACTAAAAGTAATCATCTCATAGGAACAGGAAGCCCATATGATATCACAGTTCCCAAAAGAAAGGGCAAGAAGTCTGAGCTCCTTTGCTGCTGCTGTGACCCCAAAAAATCACAGAGGGCTATGAAATTACTTTAACTACTGTGAACTTTGAATTACACTGTAAAGGTCAACAACTATTAGCTGAGTAACACAAAAAAAAACCCAAAAAGCTTCATCACCCAAAAATTCATTCCAGTAAAAAAAAAGGCAATTCCTGAAACAGCCTCTGAACAACTTCCTCTTCCTCCCTATTCCCAGTCTCTGTACAACACGTATTATTTTCATACTAAATTGTAAAAATTTCACAGGGAAATAACCACGTGCAGTGTTGCAGGCACCCTGCTATAAGTAATCCACTTAACCATTACTAATGTGAAAAATAGATTCCTTTATCAATAATCAAATCAAGAACAGAATTAAGTTTATCAGCCTTAGAGTTGATCTACAGTTAGAGAACATCATCTCTTTTGGACAGTACTGCACAGAAATATATTTAAATTGAAACCTCTCACAGTTGTATAATAAGCTTCATTGAACAAAATGGTCTGAAGCTACACTAAATAGTTCACATTTTCAAATAATCATGAAAAAAAATCTTATCTTTTATACACATTCATAAAATCAGTAGAAATCAGCACAATTCTCTTTGCTACTGCTTCCAGGTTACACAAATTGGTCCTTTTATACTCTGCAGAATTTGATATATTTCAGAGTTCAGAAGTCTGGTACTACTACAGCAGTGTCAAAGTTTGATGTAACATGCATGAGAAGAGGGTTCCTGGTATTCACATTTCACTCAAATCTCTAGTTCCAGATGCTTGACTTCAACAGCAACATTAAAAGAGTCACGACTTCATATCAGAACATCATTTATGTATTTAAGACTCAAGTAGCAACTTTCACCACCACCGAGTTTTATATTGCCTCATAGGAGGCAACAGCAATCAGCCAGGTGTCTGTTTTGGGGTCCATACCTTAAGAGGCATCTAAAGGCACACGGGAGTCTTGCCATCAGTACTCAGACAAGCCATGCACACCACTACCTGTTTCCAAAAGCAACACCGTTTATGAGCCTGATTTCTACCACCCAAATAAGCCCACTACTTCTGATGGGTCCCATCTCCAAGTCTCCAAGGTGTTCTCACAGTAATGTCCAAATCACAGTTTGTCAAAAGGAACACTGTTAACTACAGACAGGATAAAGGGCCAAAAATGGCAAATAACAACACTGAATATTGACAGATTGATTTTCAGACTACAATTTCCCTTAAAAAAAGATGAATGAAGTATATCTGATCTAAGCCATTTAAGAATATGGCATGATTACCATATTCTAATGGCTATTCGAGTGCTCCTAGAATACTATAGCTAGAACATTTCCCACAACACTACATTACTCAATTGCTTTCCACTGTCATGCCATATGCTTACAATTAAACAGAAAGTGAAACACTTGAAAAATGGAATATATTTGAACCCAAAAAACTAGCTGTACCCTGCTAAGTCTCTTTTATGTTATGCTAAAAATAAGCTTGTTTTACAATGTCATTTAAAAAGAAAATCCTATTTAAAACCCTTATTAGTTAGTCTGAAAGAAATATGTGACAGTACAGTATTCCTTCCTTCCTCATAAGTCTTCAGTGTTTCAGGATTCTTGAAAGGAGGAATGAAATCCCAGGACCAAAAATGTAATCCTTATGATAACAACAAGAAGTAAAAAAAGTTACCATTAGTCTTTCAAACATATCTAATCACAATGATGTGCCCAGGAGCAGACTTATCCACTTTGAGTCAGATTTCATTAATTAAGGTTCTGTGACGAACAGTACAACTATATAATTAGCTGATGGCTCAGTGCTTAAATAATGCATGCTGTACATTTTGTTAGAGAGATGGGTAATAAGGTCCTCTCAACATCAGCTGATTGCTGCAGCTCCGGGTCACATTGAACCATCTGGAACAGCAGGCAATTATACCTCCATGTCCTCAAACCTCACAAGATGGAGGAGCTTTTGGAGATGGCTTTGCCAAACACACTATCTCTACGGTCTAATGAAACACAGATTAGACAATCAGTATCCACCAGTGCTGTTTGCCACATGCACCTCAAGCAAAGCTGATGCAGCTATGGCCTTGGTGCTTTCATATAACTCTGGATTATCAAGATTTTAATTGAATTTTAATTTATATAATTGAATTACACTGAGAAATTCTTTAGAAATATGACTTTTGAAAACTTCTTGACCTTTAATTCACTGTAAAAAGTAATTATTTCTCTCATTATTATATTTATGATCATTTATTTTTATTCTTATTGTTGTTGTTATTACTGTTGTTATTATTATTTATCTTTCATTATGATTATTTATCATTTATCCCAGTTTGCTGATGACATTAAACTGAGAGGACTGGCTGATTCATAGAATCATAGAAGGGAGGGTGTCAGGAGGTTGGGGCATCCTGTTTTTCCATTGTAGCTAGCAACAGGACAAGGGGTAATGGAATAAAGCTGGAACACAAAAGGTTCCACTTAAATATAAGAAAACCTATTTCACTGTGAGGGTGACAGGGCACTGGAACAGGCTGCCCAGAGGGGTTGTGGAGTCTCCTTCCTTAGAGGTCTTTAAGACACACCTGGACACATTTCTGTGCAATCCGATCTAGGTGGACCTGCTTCTGCAGGGGGGTTGGACTAGACGACTTCTGAAAGTCCCTTCCAATCCTACCATTCTATGATTCTATGACTCTATGATCTTGCTTTAAGGATGAAGATTACAAAGACTGTGAGGAGCTCAAATACTATAGTAATGTGGGTGAGCAATCACTTTGAAGGGAGAACTCAGTTTTAAGCACAAGAAGTAAAACAAAGACCGAACAAGCACTAACTAGCTTGACAAATGAAAATAATTATAAATAGTTCTACCTACTCCCTTTTTCCTTTAGATATTTTCTTTGGAAGACATTAGTTTGATGGAATGGAGAAGGATTACATCACTAGTGGGAAGCGTACAAGTAATGTTGCTAAGACCTTATAAGTTTTTCTACAGTTGAAAAGAAAAATAGCAGCTCAGTGTTTGGGCCTCCACTTGAGCTCTATGCAGAAGGTACTCATCACAGTAGAGGATCCCATTTGGGAATTTTCTTTCGTCTGTTGTGAGTGGAGGGGGAATAACATTCTACTTATTACCTAAGCAAACATAATAGTCCTGGAAGAAAAATATTAGGTGTTAATATTTTCACTGAACAACCTTTCAGGGCAGAAAAACTGAAAAGATACATAGAAGAGCTTTTAAGACTTAAGTGGAAGTGCATATCTGGAACTTGCTTCACTGACGGAAATGGGATTTTAAACACTGAATTAGCTTCAGAAAGATCTGGATTTATCTGAATCACTCAGCAGTATGAAAAATGAACGATCAGCAATGAATCAGTTAGCTTTGCAAACAATCACATTTCATGCCAAATTTTCCTTTCAAAGGCTCTTTGTGTCCTTCTAGTACATGAGGTCAGTTATAGGCTTTAAAAATACCATATATAATTCAAGAGTTGCTGGCCTATGCTTATAATTATGAGCAATACAATAACAAAATCTCGGTCATTATGTTACCTGTGATTTTCTTTCAGCTCTGTTTCACTTGATAAAATTTTGGAAGTGGTTGCTACCCAGCAAAAATATTCAGTGTCTGCCTGTATGTACCCAAGCCCTGTCTGTACAGATATACACCTTATCTGTAAATATTGGACTATTCATTACCTGGAATACCAAATTGTCACCTTCATTGTTAGAAAATCAAACCTTGCTTGTGCCTTTGTCAACTACCTGAAATGTTCATGTTTCACCACCCCCATGAAATAACTTGAAGCCTACAGTTATCAAGCTACTAACATTTTTATGGCAGCTCAAGTGAGACTGCACATGAAAATCTTTGTAAGCATGAAACAAAACGCTGACACGTTTCATGATGTTTACAGACTGTCTGTAAAAAGCAGCAGGTGAGGGAATGCAAAAGCTTTTCATTCATCAAAATTAAATGTACTGAAAGTAATACATAGTTCATGCAGATAACGACCTGTCCTAATGATCTGCATTTGTAAGCTGAACCTATCAGTACACTCAATCCTTTAATTTTTCATCATCTTTTGAGCTAATCAGCTTAAATTATGCCTGTAACTCCTCTGAAAATTCCCGCTTTGTTTTCTTAAACTACCTTTGAAGTTTATTCCCTACCTCTCTATTCAGACTATGAAACCATTTGCATCTCAGTACTTTCTGAATAAGCAAAGACATGTCTGTTCAATTTCTTCCTAGGTCAGCTCTAAAAGACTTTTACCCAAATGATTTTATACAAAAGCAAATGTCTCCAGTCCTTAGAAGTCTGACATAAAAGTCTAAGACATCATTCCATGGAAACAGCATCCAATGAAAAAGACATCCATTCACACAACAAACACGCACTTATTCTTGGGTTCACAACACAACATGCAGAGAGTTGTGAGGCTTGTTCTGTCAAAGGCAAATTAGACCCTGTGAAGAGAATGCCTATTTTATAAAGCTGGTATTGAGAATCTGTTTCTTATAACACATTTTCCAATGTGTAACAGAGCTCCTCTGTCCCTCCCACATTTCTGGACTATACACAAGCAGATCAGTGAAAGGTCATAGATCTGTGAATCAGCTGTGTTTGATACGAGGCGGAAGCAAGGCTGTGCAGCCAGCGTATGAAACATTTGGACCACAGCAGGAGAGCATACAGCAAGGGCCAAAAGAGTAAGCTTATGCTGAGCACATAAGACATAACAGGTCTGTAAAAGTAATGACTTCCAGCCTTCAAAAAATACTCTGTGGCATTCCAAATCAATATTGCAGCAGCTTTTTTCCTGCCCTGACCTATAAGATGTCATTCTCTAACAAATGAGCCAGAGAGTTATATGATTTTTTATTTATTTTACTATAAGAATGCAGAATTACTTTTTGGCCAGAAAGATGAGATGATTTAGGTGTGAATGAACACATCCTGTTGAGAACTTTCAGCAGAAACAAAAGCATGAAGCACATTTTACAGTGACAGCAAATGAACAACAGCAGACAAAGGCTTTGCAGAAAGCATGCCTGTCCTGGAAGTTTTTAACGACTGAACAAATGAAGCGCTGTACCACCTCCCAACATGCACACACAACTTCCCAATTCAAGATAAGTCACCACTTACTTGGAGTCATATTTGCCCAATTATCTTCCTTAAACAATGACTGCTCAGACAATTGAAAAGAACTTGCATGGCCACTTGTCTTTGTTATCATGAAACCACAAAAACTAAGAGATAGAAAAGAGCATGAAACAAGAACCAGTGCTTAAATAAAAGGAAGAAAGTGAGATAAATGGATTTGTTTATAAATGTGATGAAAAAAGAATGAAAGCTAAAAACTACTTTCAGGTCTTAAAGAGTGCAAATGTGCCTGGTCCAGAAGGACCAGTGTTCCAGGCTGATTATTCACATGCTGCAGCTCAGCGTCCACAGACCCAGAGGAATTCTCAACTGTAGTGTTAGGCTCTCACCACAATGAGGAAGAAAAATCTCTCACCACCCTCCTCTAGATTTTCTCTTGAGTCTTCTGAAGAACAATTTGAGAGCATTGATATTTACATCTTACATCTTTCATGCACATGTAGCTAACTGAATGACCCCCTGAAACGCCAGCTCTCCTAGAAGGTGAGCTCCACTCCCTGAATGTCCTCACAAAATAGGGATAGTAGCTGTCATCTCCAAATGTTGAAGCACAACATTCCATTCAAGGAAAAAAAAGAAGGCATTTGGTTTACACTGATCTACCCCATAGCCCATTTGGACAAATCTCATCAGCAATGGGTCTTTCTCTCCTGTATGACCACATCAAATGTTACACAACAGAACCCACTCTCAACTGGAACCCCTCACAACTCCAGAGCAAGTACAAGTGACAGAAGATCCACCATCTCTCTATTTTTTTCTTAAGTAGTAATAAAGTTGGATGTTTTCAGCTACAGCATGGTACCTCACCTGGGAGGAGGCAAGAGAAGGTAACAAGGAACAGCTTCAAGCGTTAATAAACTAATTCTTGTGTAAAAAACCAGTTATGCATCTCTGCTCATTTCACTGCTCAAGTAGCAGATCAAGATGAAAAACTGCAGCACTCATTATCAATAGAAGCAGTCTGCTATTAATTGCTTACTTTGTTACCTTCAACACTGTATATAAATGGTATTACCTAAGTACTTCCCAAAGGAACATTCTCTATGAAGAATTAAGCAATGAAGCCAAAAGACAAGGTCCTCAGCTTCCCAGCACACTTCTGACATTTAAATTTATTACTGGGTTATTATTAGAACTAGACACTCCTCCCTGCAAAGCCATTTTTCTACACACACACACACACACACACACTCTCTCTGTCTTCAGGGAGGAATCCATATTTAGTATACAAACATTTTTCTTCTGCTTTTAAAGTTTTCTAAATAAACACAAGCTTTGAATGATACACACTCTTGTATCTCCATATATATCCATATAATTAGTGTAACTCTTTACTTAAATACTGAAACACAAGGGTATATTCAAGTACACCTGCACATGATCTTGTTGCAGTTAATCTTTCTTTCATCCATGTTAATTTTTTCTTTCCTACTAAACAACATCAGTTAAGAAAAAGTAGGTAACACATTCAGTATGTTTTAAAATGCCCATGTCCTGCCCAAAAATAAAACAAATTTCTAAATATTAAACCAGTAAGGAGTTTGCATATGGCAACATTTAGTCTATGCATACACACAAATTCTGTGATAGCAAAGCTCTTGATGATGATTTCTAAAGTACCTACATGGCAGATGTCATTGCAAAGTGGGAGAAAGAGGTGGGTTTTGTCTTGAGTTTGCTTGTTTGTTTGTTTCTTGGTTGAGGGTTTCTTCTTGAAACAGAGCTTACATTAAATTAGAATAGACTGAAGACGAAATTTTGACAGTTTGGAAATAAAGGTGACAATGGCAGCACCCTGAAATATTTTGGACGAAGATAAAGCCAGCTTTGCTCTTCTAAACATCAGCTAGGAACTTATTACATACATGTTTGCTGCTAAATAAGAAGCTTTTCTTCTTATAAATTGCAACTTGGCTATAAGAAGCCAACAGCCTACTTAGTTCTCACATTTGAAAAAATCAGGAACAAGTGTGAAATTGTGCAATGAATCCAAAATGAAAAATAGCAACTATGATTGCTGAAAAAAGTGAAAAGAAGAGAAGGTAAATTGGAAGCCAAATAGATGATATCATACAAGAGAAAAACTACATTAAAGAAACATTGTAATAACACCAAATAAAAAATAAGCTATTTTACAGTTTCTAATATGCTGAATTAATTATGGTTTATAGGAAGAAGGAGAATATTTTATTCAGTAAGAATAAAAACCTGTAAATTAGCTTCTGAGTGAAATTTCAGTCATTTCAAGTAACCCAATGTATATGTCTTATAAAAAAAGGTAGCTGAAAAAAAACCCTTAACCTATGTAGATATAATCTCACTTTCTTTGTTAGCAGACACCAGAATAAAGGGACACCAGCATTATGCATTCACTGGAAAATATCTAGCTGCATCACTCATTACCACACACCATAAACTTGAATTATGATTTTCTGCTTATCCTCTTTTATTGAAGGGTAAGCAGTAGCATACTTAAAAGTGAAAAATAACTGGATGTTGAGGACCATGAGGTTGAATCTATGTGGAGATATAAAGCATTCTGATGAGCATTACAGGGATGAAAAGAAGTATAGCTCTTACAAGTGAAATATTGTCTCTCTCCACTGTTAGAACTCTTTGGGAGAGTTAGGAAAACAGTGCATAAGAAAGAACCACTGAATGTAGGTTACATGTCCTACATCAGAGAGTGTTTTAAAAAACAAACAAAACAAAACAAAACAACACAGAACACAAACTTGGTAACCGCAAAGTGAGTAGCAAAGTCCTGTCATGGCCTGAAAGCTGGCCAGCAGGTGGGAAGCAAAGGAGTATTAATAAATGGCCAGCTCTCAGCATAGAAAGAAGTTAACAGCGGTGTGCCCTGGGGAATTGTGCTGAGACTTACTCTGTTCCATGTATTTATTAATGACCTAGAGGAGATGGAAAAAATGCTGATGGCAGGAAATTATGTAGGTTAGCCAAGATGAAACAGCACTGTGAGTAGTTCCCAAGCAGCCTAGCAAAACTAAGCTGGAGGTAAAATTTTCCTGCATATTTAAATAAAGCACATGTACCTTAATGAAGGACAGACTGTATGTGTCCAAAATCTGTTTGCTACCATGTCTGGTGGAAGTGAGATGGTGAGTCTTCTCATTTTCATTTGTATAAAGTGAGAGTAACCATTTATGTTAGCAAAACTGCTGATTTAAAAAAATCAACAAAGGATCAGATCAGCTAAATGCAGCTAAATGCAATAGAAAAAATACACGTATAATAGCAGTAGTAAGTAAATCAAAGTTTTACTCTCATCCTAACACATTCAACTTCCATGATTTCTTCTAAAAAGACGGTGAATTTTCTTTGCCTTTCACTGGCTTTGACAAAAGGCTCAAGAGCTCAATGCTGACATGTAATGATGGAATTGAAAGAAAACGCTATTTTCATTTAAAACGTGGCAGCTAGAACAAACATACAACCCTTGGGAAAGACTCAGAATAAATTCTTAACGCCCACTGGAAAGTCTTTAGAAAAATCCAGAAAGCACCTCTGTTGCTCCTCATCTATTATTGAAAAACAGGAGCAGAAGGGAGTAACTGAAAACAAAATGACAAAGTTTGCTGGGTTTAATCTAATATTAAAAATTAATGCCAACTTTGAAGAGCTACAGAAAACCCTCATGATATTTTCAAATCAGGCAAAGAATTACATGACAAAATTCAGCATTAGTACATCTTACTACGTTCTATAGAAGTGTATATAGTAAAGCAGAACATATAGCTTTTGCCCATGAAGAAAAGAATCTCAGGAGTTACAAAGTATTCTTAAACCTCAGTTTTCATGTTAATAATTTTTCTTGAAAAAAATGTCCTTATATTCTACTTGAACGTTAAAGTAAGTTATCTCATGCTACATACTTATGAGTGCACACATTTATTTATTTGCTTATTTTAAAGCCTCGTGCTCAGTTGTGTTTTCTGTTTCTTAACAAAGGGGAACCAGAAATCATACAGATAAGAAAAAAAGGAACATAGTCTACACAAGGAGCAGCTAAACAGGCTGAGATCCTTCAACTTGGAAAAAGACCACAAAAAACCCCACAGGATACAAATGTGTAAATGTTCAGTGGTATGGAGAAAGTGAAATATAAAGTGAAGTTTTTGTGTTACTGTTTCTAACACATCCTCTAATGCATACTCTGTGCAGATTCAAAATGCAGATTTTTAGTATTAAGGTTCCAGGGAAGTATCACTGTCTTCCTCTACTCTCCTACACACCTCTACTCACCTGCTATTCAACTCAGCCAAACAAAATAGTAAGCTAGAAGGATAAGTAGTTTGATCTAGTCTGATCACTCATAGGAAGAAAAAAGGTTATGGTCAAAGAACACTGGGAAAAATATTTTATAAAAACAGCTTACAGGTTAGAATTTAATTAAATTTAGCATTAAAAAATTATAAAGTGCCACAGACAGTAGCCTTTCTGGCTTTTATGAAAATCAGCATCAAAGTGGGAAATATTTAGAAGTCAAATGGTGCTGATAATTATCAGCACAGAACTTAGTCTCCTTACGTTGAAAGGCTTATTCATAATTTCAAATACAGCTATACAAAAGGCATCGTAAACAATGACTTGAAGACATAGGCACTGTAGCAAAAGTGCTATACACATCTAGAAATTTAGTATTAAAGCATTATGCCTAAAGTTTGACACTTCTTTGTCTTGCATCGTGCATTTATACCAATAGTAGAAGTGTCAGCAGAAAAGACAACAGAGACATTCTAAAATACTGCCAAATTAGAATGTAGTGGTTTATAGCTACTTTGCAATAGCCTGAATAGCTGCAGAGTAATTGAGCATTAAGACCTGATTTACTGTGAGAAAAAGGGGACGGAAAATGCCCAATTATTTAATGACCTTTTCCAACCCCACTCCACTGGAGAAATACATAAATAAATAAATAAGACATTAAGAATGCAGCAGGAATAATGAAACAATGTTTTTACTCAAAACTAGTGAGGGAAGAGAGCTTTCCAATTTAGAAGAAAAAAATGTTTTCAGAGTAGAGGCAATAAAGTGCAGTAGGTGGAATTAAATCTTAGAGGATATTGACTCAGATTAGTGAGAATATAAAACATCAGCAACATAGGTAAGAACAACATCCATAATTGCAGTAAAATAAAATTAAATTACAAAGGCTATCAGTACTCAAGTTTCAGAGGATTTTTAAACAACCTTTAGATAGTCTATATTTAGCTAATAAAACCAGAGAGTTTTGCACCAGCCTTTACATAGCTGTGTTCACTTTTAGGTGAAAAATATTTTAATGCATTTCCTACATAAGTAGAATGCAATATTTTTACATGAACTAACTAAGCTGGCCTCTACATGAAATGGCATCAGCATACTAGTTTTGAAATCCACATTAAAACTTATTTTATGTCTTATAACAATGTTCTCATAACAAAAAACAAAATCAAGTTCAGAGTGTCATGAGTTCTAAGCAGAGAGGAGTCTAGCTCTGCTTTTTCTTTAGTAGAATACAAATGAAGCTGTCTGGAAGCAAAGTAATATTCAGGAAGATATCTGTAAACCAGAGAGTGCTGAAGGGGTAAAAGTCTCCATACTGCTTTAGGAAGGGGAAAGGAGTGCTGTGATTAAAAACACCTGAAGAGACCTCATGTGTCATGACGTTTTTCTATCCTACAATTTTTTCCTCTTGTTCACTCAATAATAAGATATCTTATGACTACAGTCACAGACAAGGTACATGCCAAACACATCAGGCAAAGCACTGTGTTTTTTTAAAAACAATCTAATATAGTTTCCTGATTAGGAACAGTAAAGGGTTGTGAGAGAATTACAGAATGCTCAGCAGTAATCACTCAAAACAAAGATACTGGAAACAAAATGTGCATACACACAAAATCCACCTTCCTACAATAAAAACCACAGATACATGGATTAAAGAACTTTTACTCCCATAACTTTTCTTCAATGTAGTAATGTTTTAATCTGATGCATAAACAAGATGACTCAAGACCAGGAGATGGCTATATCCAATCTGTTGGCAATCTCTTTTCTATAGCTCTTCTCTGACACACTCTAGGCTGCTATTTGTAATTTGTAAAATATTCATTGAGAAAGTAAGTTTTTCATCAGTAAGACTCACAGCTCCCCATTAAAAAGGGACTGTGGACAGTTCTTTTTGCTCAAAAAAGCACTGAAGTCTCACTAACAAATTTCTGCAAATAAAACTTGTAGTATCTTTCAAATTTTTGCAGACTGTATTTTCTCAACAGAGTAGACCTGATACATCTGTAAACATGCAAATAAAACCCAGTTTCAGCTGGTTTTGAGTGCTAGTATTCCAGAATTAATAATTTGCTAAATACATAATGCAATCTTTAAGATAACAGAAACTGGGGTTTGTGCTGATCCTCACAGAGAAGTAGCATGGATTTTAAAAACATTTCTCAATTTGCAGTGGACTAATAAGCACACTTATTGACCATAAAGAACAAACAAAAAAACAAAATCAAACACAATCCACAGGACAAAAAATGAACCATCTGCAGTTTTTCAACAATGCTATTATCCACCCTCCTGAAATTATTATGAAATTGTGACACAATGAAAAAGACAGAAAACTATTAACCGAAGTTTTAGTTTATATGCATTGCAAGCTACCCAAGCTATCTCAGGATGTACTCATAAAGACTAAACTTACTGAGATGGACTTGGGCAAGTCCATTTTTTACCAAAGTACTTAAATATATTTACAAAGTAATCTAGTGGACTGATGCAATGTAACAATTTTGTAGTAATTACTCAAAACAATAACATTCTATTGGCAAGATCCATATTTTAACCAAATCTTCCATGACAAAGAAAGAACAGAAACAGATCATTCAAAGGTAATTTATACATTGTTTTTAGCACTATTTATCCAGCTGCCGAGGAACATTGAAGTTACTCTGTGAAGCCCTGACACCAAATGCCTATTAGTTCCTCTGCACTAATTTGAGGAGGAATACAAAGACAGCCCAGCATACAGAAAGTCTTGCACTATTTGAATCTCCAACAAAACAGTCTTTTATCAAGCACTTTCAGTGTTTTGATTCAACAGCTACATATAAAAGAATTAAAACAGAATTCAACCGCAGAGAGGCGGGACACCAGCGTATTCCTTTATGAATGTGTTACCTAGCTAGTCAGAGAGCACACTAGCACTAGAACGTTTGGGCACTTGGTATCTTAACCTCATCAGCTAATAACTACATAATGCATCTGGTACAGTAAATGCTCTGAGTGCAGGCAGTTAGGGCAACTGGGAAAACGCGCTGTATCACTCTGGGACCACCAATGCAGTCTTTGGACAAGATCCTGCTTTCAGGAGGATACAGCTGAAAATAGCTCTCTAATTAGCATCAGACAGGCACAAGCTTGAGCAGAAAGACAAGGGTCAACAGACTGAAGAGTGGGTCAAGCTACCAAAACTCTACGGGACAATACACAAGCTACAGGGCAGCAAAGCTTCTCATCTGTGCAGACAATAAGCTATGCTGAAACCTCTAAAACTTCCTCCTCCCTCTCTCTCCTTCCCCCTTCCAAAGGGGGAGCACAAAATTAAATGGCTCTGTTGTCAGTGTGACATGATCACTAATTAGCAGTTACAATTTTCTGAATAAACACAAATAAATGAAGGCCAAGTCCACATCACTTGCAGCCAAAAAATGTTTCTGTTGTATATAGGGCCCAATTAGCTGAGCGTTAAGAAAACACAAGCATTCCCTCACAAAATTTCACACTTGCCATCATACAGAGGATAGAAAACATACACAAACATTTCTAGAAGAGAATCAACTGTATCTATTCAGCTACTCTGATTTATTTTATTAAAAGGATTGATGCTTTAAAAAAAAAATACACAACACACACAAACAGAAATTAAAGATCAGGTTTGTTTCTCAAAAACAAAATTATTATTATCACTCCAGAATAAATGCTCCACATCCCTGAAAGGATTCTCCAGTAAGATAACATACTCTAGATATCTGACTTTGAGAAATAAGCACTCATCTGATCATTTCCAACAGCGTCTTTAAGTGACTCATGCCCAGAGTGCCTGCTTTCCTACATTGGCTTTCAAGGGAGTCCAGAACACTAGCTCAGATGTTAACACATACACTGGACCTACCTTGTTGATGGATTTCTTTTTCCTTTCCAAATTTCATCTAAGAGTGGGATAAACACATCATTGTCTGATTTTGCTAAGATGTTACAATCAAGGCACTGTATAAACTTCACACATTCCTTAAATTTTGATCAGCCGTTTGTCCTCAAATTTCCCAACTGAAAAAAAAAAAGAAGCAAATTTACCTGCAGCTGCTTCTCTCAGGAATGAGCTGTCAGCAGCCAGCAAGATCGTCACTTCTCATGGCTTCCCTGGCATCAAGTCAAAGTAATCTAAGCCCAGTGGGACAAATCTCAGCGTAACGCATAGCACAGGCAGGAAATGGCAATGGGAAATGAGTGTAGGCTGGAGAGATCTAGAGGGCAAAAAACAGGTTTATTCATAGGGAAGAAGGGAGCTGTGGCAGTAGAAGACTAAGGGGAAAGCTGGACCAACAAAAAGCAGAGGAACATGGGGAAGAAAAAACAAAAAGATGAGAAAATACATGACATCCAAAAGGGATTATGAGTTCTGTCTCACATGGAGCATTATATTCATTATTATAAAACATATCAGAAAAAAAAAATTATCATCCATGTGTCAAATGGAGGAAAAATACCACTTCCCAAGACCTAAATCTTCCTAATCAGTTAAGGAACTTTGCTGAAATGCAATGACTAAACAGCAAGCCATCACGTAATTCTTTTAGTTAAGGAGGTATACACTGCATGGCCAATCCTGTGAGCCACATATTTATAAATAAATAGTAAAACATAATTTAGGTTAGAAGGAATTAAAATGATGTGTTTTAAAAACACCTCCACATTTTCAGAGGCTTCAGAATTATTGCTGAGTAGGTTTTTCAAAACAGCCCAGTGACTCAATGAGGAGACTCCTGAAAATGAGAGAACTAGTTAAAGTGAACAGGTGGTCACTCTTCCAAAGGCAGTGGAAGGAAACACATGAATGGAGCCAGGGCTCAGTAATCAAGAGGAATGGGCTGAAATGCTGAGATAACTCCAAAATTCTGAATTCACAAGTGGAGGCAGAAAATGGACCAAAACTTTGGGAAAACAAAAGAGATACTTGATTTTAAGAGTCAAATTTGAAGTCATAATTCAAGCAAAATGAACACCAAAGAGGAATTTCAGACAAAATCAATACAATATCTGACTACATGTTGTAGGCTTTAGACTATTTCAAAACAAAACAAACAAACAAACAAAAATAGAGCAACAGATGTTCCAGAATAATATAGGTCAGGGACAGCAGTTCAAGGTGTTAAAATAAATCAGTGCTTTCATATCTGAGTATTGTTTACAGATAGATGAATTGGAAGAGCATAACCTTGCCAAACAGAACAGTGCAATGAGGCCTCTTCTAAAAGAACACCTATATATTAACTGTTTATTAACTGACACATTTCATTTATTACTTATTTTAACTTAAGTACAATCAGTGCTGCGGAGATTTTAACATTTAAATGCAAATCTATTAGTTAAGAATTCAAGAAATGCATCACACTATGTCTAAGAGTAATTACTAATATAATGCACTTAATCTTTCAGGAAATTTTCTCCCTAGAAGGAGAAAAAGCCCAACTTCCTCTCACAGTACTATATATGACTAATACATGCCATATGTATCATACTTTGAACATGCATTCAGTCCTCATTTCAGTCACACATAGGAAGTAAGAAAAAAAAAGGTCACTGAGTTCAGATATTGGAACATATTCTTTTGTCTTGAAAAACAAAGCTATTTTTAATAGCTTCTCCTTAATAAGCAGTTTTGAATATGACTGGGAAAAAAAGATACATTATTGTGGTTATTTACGTGCAACATCCTACTATTCTGCTGTAAAGGACAGAGGAGAATTTAAACTTCAGGAAAAGCCCATCTAAGTCCCTTTCTCAAGCTCGACCATTACAGTTAAAAGAGTTGTTACTCCAAAGCTTCAAGAGAGATTGACTTTCATTAATCTTTAGACCAGAAAGTTAAGAAAAGTTGAGGTGGAAGAAACAGAAGTGATCATTAATTCTAATATCATCAATGACAGGCAAGTAATAAACTGTTTAATATTTCAATCAAAGAAATTCAGGAAGAAATGTTACCATAGCAGAATATCCACTCTGGTCTTAGCAATTCATCAGCACCTTTCAAAACAGCAGTTTGGTATAAGATTGAAAAGGAAGACTCTAGATTTTTAAGTTAACTTCAGAAATAAGTCTATGGATATAAAGAAAAACATTTTTTTTCATTTTTTATAATAGCTTTTCATATTTTATATTACTTGACGCACAAAGTGACAATCTTCTATAATTAAATGTAAATTAGAAACCTACAAACTTGCTCTATTTTTGGTGGTAAATTCAGTCACTTATACCACACCTGCATACTAAAACATTCATAAATACAATCATTTAAATTCTGATTTGCAGTTCAATCTTTAGAAATTTTATGCATTTGGACAAATTGAAACAAATGCATTATTTTATGCTGAGGTAAAGTTTTGCTAAAGTTTTACAGCACCTGCATTTACTATATCTAATAACTCCAAACTTTAATATTCTATAAAAATCGTCTGTTGAAGAAATATTTTAGATATAACATACTCAAGACCTTAATATAATTCATCCATTTGAGAGGGATTCATTTAAGACAGGCCTTTTCTCTAAGGGTTTCCTCATCTAATCACACCAAACAAAATACAATCTTTCTGCTTTAAGTTATATATGAAAACTTTTTTGCACTATTACTCCATGGTTTGCAAGGGCACAGCTCAGACAATGGTTTAGAACTTTGCTAAACCAGCTTTGACGACTTGAGTTTTCAAACCTAAAAATCAAAGGTAATGCCATGCCCCAGCTTCACTAACAGCTTGATCCCATAAGTCTGTCTTCCTTGCTGACCTCAGCATAGAAAAGCTGTGAGGCACTAAGGAATAAGCGTCCAGAATTTTTCCACACCTGTAAGAGTTGCAGGATTCTTGCCTTTTTAAGGAATTGCAAAATATGGATTTATTAATCTCCTTTTCCTGCCCCCTTCCCAAATGAGACAGTTTAATCGTGACCTGGCACATCACAACCTGCTGGAATGTGATGCTATTCCCAGTACTGATCAATCAGGATCTCAAAGTTAGATGGATACATTAAGGCCCAGAAGATTTTTTAAGCACAGGCTTCAGTTCGTACGGAGTTGGCAATGGTTTCGTTCTCCCCTATTGTTCAGCGATCCACAGAGAGTTCCTACAGATGCTGAAAATAATACCACAGTGAAACTAAACCTTTAAAAGAGCTAAAACAGAATGTGATTGAATGAAGCTGCAAACCAGAGTGAAGACAGCCTTTAGCAAGATTCTCTAAAAAGGAAAAACAGGCTTAGTATTTTGCAATGACATAAAAAAAACCCTTTGCAAGTTTGAGACTTTTCTTCCTCTTCCAAAAGACTTCATGAATCTGGACAGAAGCCTGCTTTGCACAAACAAGTTCAATATCAGAATACTGATTGTAGCACCACTTCACCTCTCAACTGCCACTATTACAAGTTTTTCTGATAAGTAGCTCTGGTTGCAAAACACAATTCAAATAATCATTCACTGCAAGGGTAGCCTGTCTTTCAGAGAAGTTACATACTGTAATAGCCATCTACCTTGTCCTCCACAACACTGTTTCATTAGCAGGTTGACATATTAAGTAGTAAAGTGCATAGGTGCCTTTTAGAAACTTAATCAGAACATTTGCTTGATTTAAGCAATCCTTAAAGTGTCTTTATCAGAGCATTCACGTTGCACGTTAGGTGCTTACAAATTTAACTCCACAAGTCACCAGTGGAATTTTGTTTTCCCTCACACCAATCAGAGTGTGAATTTACTTCCCATATTGCAATTGTTACCAGGTGCCTGAGACAGATCAAGGTACAGTAAAGGCATGTGCTGCGTAACCAAGAGAAATCTTTGCCAACATGCCTCACTCCTGATCCACAGTTACCCATTGGTTCCAGCACTGAGCCTCTGCAGAAGACAGGTTGCCAATGCTGTCACAATATGGGATGTCTCTCTGATGCTGACAAATGTCCCTGAGGGAACAGGAGGAATCCCACAAACTCAAAAGTCATGTCAGAATGCACACATAAGAATGAATAAATAATAATAATTTTAAAGTCAGCTAATTCAATGTTAACTATAATAACTAGAATATTTATATTCCTTCTCCTCTGCACCACTTCAGAGAGAAATCAAACTGGAAGGAACAGAAAGGACTTCTCTTTTCACATTGCTTCTTAAACTATCCAAACAGATTCTAGCTTGTAAGTGTACAAGAACTTAAACCACACAGTCAAAAAATCTGCACTTCAAAGAGAATACAAGCCATTAATACAAAGTAATAAAGTCCCTACACTTCAGAGAAAAGAATACAGTCCTGTCCCAGAGTCACATATGGTTATGGATATTAAAAAAATTGTTTCCAAGATAATCACTAGGGGAACAAGCAGGCACTCCAATGGCTGTCAGTATTTCATATCTGTTCCCTCAAGAAGAGAGCAGTGTTCCACAGGAAATATTGCATCCCACTATGCTCACCCACACCTGTGGGAAATGCACATTACTTGCCTCCTTTTCAATCCTGACCTCACAAGGCTTTCTACTTTAAGCTACTGACCTGTTACAACATAAGCACTGCCTTAAATGCTTCAGTCGGTCAACAACTTCAGTTGGGTTTAAAGAGAAAATAAATACATGAGATAAAACTTTTGAGGAGACTTTTGAGAAAAAAGAATTTGTTTCACTTCAAGCTGGAATAATCAAAATCCAAAAATTTTACTTTGGAATTTCAGATGCCAAGGATTTACCAGGGAGACCATTGCTCAGCCTCCTCATGATCAGACAAGATACTTCCCTTTCCTTCTGCTCTACTTCTTGGGTCTCCCCAGGTACCTCAGTTTGAGCTCTCAGTTCAACACAACAGAATAGGAAAAAAACTACAGCCTTCTTCAGCATCACGAGTCTTCAGGGTGGTTTCTTATAACTTCATCTTCTCTGGCCTGGATGAGAACAGATTCCAAAAGCAAGAGACATTCCTCCATGCTCAGGACTCCAGTCTTTCCTCAAATTGGCAGGACAGGGTTGGTGCAATTTCAGATCAGTGTGAAATTATGACACTGCTGGTGCACACTTTAATGGGTATATTACAAAAAGAAGGTGAGTTTTTAGCTTTCTGTGAGGTACATGACTCAGAACAGGGGACCCAGAGCTGAACTACTGAAGACCTGTAGGACTACTCTGGCAAGCTCTTCTCTCTCTTCTTTTCCAGTCTCTCTGAAGAGGCTTGCACACACCACCAGTGTCTTCAGTTCACTAATATAAGTACTTCCAGGAGGAACCCTCTCCCATTTTACTCAAACTGGGTCATGTTAATGCTGTGAGAAAAATGAACATTTTCAACTTTGCAGTCTCTAAGTGATGGCATAGCTTCAGTGAAATTGGGCAAACATTACTCTTTTTTTGCTCTCATAATCAATTGGCACACAGTACCAATGGTAGTGCTATATATAGCTTCAGATATACGTTGAATTTGTACTTCAAATAATAATTTTTATGAATCAATCCAATAGAATACAAAAATCAGTAAGCACTCTGACATTTTTTTAAAAGTCCCTGTAAAGTTTTTTAGTATGTTAGCAGTAGCTTTCCCTAGCTCGCATTCCCCAGAATGACACTTCTGACAGAAAAAAAAAAAAGTCAAAACCCATTAGTTGTTCATGACATTATTGAGAAACTAAGATGCAGTAACTATCAAAATGGAATGACAAATGTCTTCAGTAGTAAAACGCATAGAGGATTTCTGACTATAGAGGATTTCTTTCTGGAATATGGATTTCTTTATAAACTTTGGAATGTGGCTCATATTGTCCAAGCAAATTTTTACTTAATACATCACCTGAGCTAGAGTGAGCAAGCAAGCAAAAGATAGCAAGGAACATGTCCATTGATACCGTGAAAGCTGGCCATATTGTAGGCAACTTAACCCAGCTAAAAGACTATTGACTGCAGAGAACTAATAGCGTATGAAGTCCTGTCAAAACACTGTTGAATTTGCAAGTGCTGAAGTGCTGGAGGTAGAGCAAAAAGCAAGAACAAGCTATCAGCTGATTAGAAGTTAAAGACACAGCAGTATAAGCTGCTCTGGAGAGAATGTAGGGGCTCAACTTTTGAGTACAGCCTGAAGAACACTTCCTCTGCTAACAAAAAAAAAAAAAAAAACCCTAAAAATCAACAATTATAAGATGGAAGCACTTAATATTCCTGTGCAATTGGCAGATGGCACATCATCCAGGGGAAAAAATATATATATCATTTGTATTAACATGTTTCTCTTAGCTAAATTTTCCCTAGAGGTCTACACATGAAAAACAGCACACAACATTCAGTTAATGAAGAGCACTCAAAATTATGAGAGGCAAACAAGCTGGAGGTGAATCATTTGAGTGCTTCTCTTGATAATGTTTCATATAATCTTAGGTAAGTAGTCTTCACCTTTCTTCCATTTAGGAGGCACATGAAACAAGAACACATCTTCAGTAAGAGCAGTGCTGCATAAGAAAGCAACAACATTAATTCTGAAGCTGCAGAGCTGCCTGGATCTGTTCTTGATGTCTACCACAGTAACAGCGCCAATGCAAGGTGCCAGCATATGTTCTCTGGGGTTGTTTTGAATCAGTCACTGGTTAAAGTTGAAATAAATCTGTTGGCCACTGCTCAGGCACTATAAAGCAACATGTTCCACAACACAAAACTACCAAAAATTTCTGCAGAAGCCAGCAGCATACAAGACTTACCAGTACAAGTCAAACAGGTGACAAATATTAAGCCACTGGCACTCTGTTGGACACCAAGGTTATCTTTTGTTTTGGGAGAGGAAGGTGCAGTAAAAGCATACAATAAGGCAAGAGATGAGAGACACTGATGACCATGATGTGTAACATTACCTTGAATGGTTTCTACTTCACATTATAAATTATCCTTACTCTTCAAGTACCCTTCATAAATGAGACAGCTCCACTGCTGGCACAGTCACACAACCCCCACATGGAAGAGTTCATAGCACATATGCAAATATGTCTTGCAACACACTAAAGCCTATCCAAAAGCTTGTTAACTATTTTGCAGTTCTGCCCATTGCACTTAAATAGCTGCAAAGAACAAAGTATGTTTGAATTTATGTGTTTCTATAGCTGTTTGTATAAAAAACATATACATCAAACCTATCTCAAGTGGAAAAAAAAACCCACACCAAAACCACTTTAAATGAAAAAAAAGACAATTGTGTATATTTTGTTGGAAATACAACTTTACTTGGATCAATAAACTGAAACATTTCACTGCTTCCTAGAAAAACTCAAGCTACAGTTAGACTTCAAGTGAGGAATGTCATTAACTGGACACTTGACACAGTATTGTAAAATCCCTTTATATTTTTTTAAGTCTGTTATATATATTTAACAAAATAACTTATCATAGAATCACAGAATCTTAATGTTTGGAAGGGATCTCAAAAGATCATCTAGTCCAATCCACCCTGCCAGAGCAGGACCTCCTGATCACTACAGAAAGCAACTATTAGGTAGTGCTATGTCTTGACCTCAGCACTAAGTTGTGTTGCTTTACTATGCATGACTATGCATTCGCTCCAATATGACAAGAATACCACCTGGGACCACAGAATATCATAATGGAGGAGATATTTCCAGAGGTTCAGTAACGCCTTTCCTTTCTGCTTGTACTATATTAGTCCCTTTCAGTCAATTACTGGGAGAAAATGTATAGTTCATTTCTTCCAGAGATTATGGACCAATAGCTGCAAGGGACTACTTGTTGAGAAGTGAGGCAACAGGACTCTGTTCTACCTCCTCCTTACCTGAAAGGGAATTCTCTTCTCTGCTTCTTTAAATGACGAGTGATCTTGCTTTAGGGTGACAGAGCTTTCTCAACTCATTCAAAAAAACACCCACAAACAGATTTTAATTAACTTATATATACAAAGTTGACTTTGTGACTGCTTACACTCCACTTCCCTTTTCCTAAACTCATATTTTGCATATTATGGGTAAAAGACAGATTGACCAAAGTCTAATGTTTCATTTCTGTTTTTCTGCTGGACAATGTCCCATCAACTTCTGAAATCATAGTATTTTCTCAAATTCATCAGTCTCACTGTGCTGGAGGTCTCAAGGGAGCAAGTAAGTAGTTTCAACTCTTTGTCCGTGTAAATTCAATTCAGACTAGGTGAGTGAGATCACAAAGGAGTCTGAAAGAGACTGCAACCCTGAGAAAGAAAATTAAGTGGCAAATTTCGTATGCAACGAGGTAGATCGGACCCACAATAAAGCTGTAAGATGAGAAAGGTTTGCATGAATAAAGTACATACAGAATCCCAAAGACAATTTAAAAATTAGATTGCACATGGTAATGCATAACGAGCTTTTGAGTTTGGTTCTGTTAGATTTTTAGAAACTTTTTTTCCAAGTAGGCAAGTAACAATTTTATTTTCTTTCAATGAAGTCCGAAATATTTTCAGCTGCTTGTATTTCATCACGTTGTCCCCAAAGAGAGCAAAAACTTCTATATCAGTATGTTCAGAGTTAGATCTTTTGATTTAACTGACAGCTCTTCTTCTGCACAGAGGAAGAAGTTTTGATTCATATTGTTTATGCAAAGAAGTTCTTCTGGATAGCTGAATTTAGACTGAGGACGTGAAGATGCTAATTGCTTTTATGTTCATTTCTTCTTATTAATTTAGTAACAGTGAGTGTAACATTTGAATTCAAAGTTTTAGATACTCTGTATATAGATCAAAAGACATCCACATAACATGCAATGTGCTTTGAAATTTGAATATCAGCATAAATTGTATTTATTTCCCTAAACAAGTGAAAGTCAACTTGCAGGGGATTCCACATCATCAGCACGAGAGTTTATTTCCTCTACCATCAAAATCATTGCCATACACTTCCCCAATTCCAGACATTAACAGTGTTTGTAACCCTTATTTCTCTTGTCAAGGTCTGACATGGGAGCTCTAACAAGGTTGATCTGAGGAATTCTCTCCAGACCAATGGAGAGAAAAAAAATGTGACCCAGTGAATACAGACAGGTCACAACTCTCAGTGGCACCCACTATTTTGTTTGAGTTTTTTTAAACCAACAAAACAAAGGAATAAGGTTACCACTCAGTCTAGAAATATTGACAAGACAGTGAAACTCCTTCTCTCTCTGCTTTACTCAAATTCAAGCCACAAGGAAGTAACAACATGAGTATGTAAGAATCTTTCAGGCAGCCTGGCTCAACCTGGCCTGGAGAACATCCATCTCTCAGAAAGTCCATTCAGCACTCACCCCTCAATCCAAAGTGCACATAATGAACACTTAAAATCTTTGCAGTTGAACCCAAGCTCTGCTGAGATCCTCCAGACAATGTGATATTGTTCCTCATTTCATCCTATTATCATAACATAATTGTTCAGGTTTATAATGAAGAGTGGTTGGGATGCACTCCAGCTTATTACTGCAACAAGTTTAAACCTGGAATAAGCTACCTCCACTGAAGTAATCTTCCTCTGGAACTTACTTGCTCCCTCTGTTTACACTTTAACATCACTTCTGAGCCCTGTATGATTTTTTTCCCCTGAAGTAAATTCAAAGTTGAACCCATTTTTTCTGATATTTAATGTAATTTGTTAAGTCAATAGGCATTTAACCTGTTTCCTGGACATGACAGTTTAATCTGTTGTAATAAAGTATAATACAGTACAGATTACTGTTTAATCATATGATGAGCAGCAAAGAAATGACAGCTCTCTTCTCTGTCTGAATGAGATTACAAAAAAGCAAATTTAGAATTTTTAAAGAAACTGCACCATCCTCAGAGGCAAAAACATTCTGCAGTCTTTGCAGACAGCACATTCACTACATTATCTGTTCCCACCATACCTTTTTTCTATTACATTTCATTATATATTCTTCCTTTAAAGCCTACTGTACACAAGCACCTCATTATAGCATGCAAATTCTTTGGTTGCCAACTTCATTAGTGCGGGTGAGCTGTATTAAGTAATGCTGCTTTCCCCACTTGCTAAATGAAGAGTATTAGAATAATCCAAAGAAGAGAGAAAGACGCAGGAATTAGAAATGAGACAACTTGAGTCTCCTTTTGCAACACACAAATTTAGCATGACATCTCTTAGCCATATAGCTACTAATAAGGCAGATTTGTATACCTGGACACAGCAGTAAAAATAAAATTGCTCCAAAGACTACACAGGTTTTAGTTGGACTTTAGTGAAAGTACACAATGAATGTATGTGCACCCATGCACGTGTACATGCATTTTAATTATTCTGTCCTAATTTGCACACATGTAGCATGAAAAAGAGGACCATAAGGTCCTGTAAGGTTTGGAAAAATTGTGCCTGAAGCACACGCGTAAGAATCCAGCAATATCTGCAGGAAAGATGAATTATTTTCCAGCTTCTTACTCCAGGATCCTAAAATTCTGCTGAGAGCCTGTTTACACAATGCACACCAGAAGTTGTCAAAAAACACAGTTTCAGGCTCAGAAATTCAGCATCTGCTTATTGGATATTTGCATAGTAAATGCTGATATTGTTTTAAACAAACTAGTTTTTCCCATTCTAAACAAAAACCTAAAACTGCTACATGATTTAGATAGATAGACAGCTGATGGGAACAAGATCCGTACATTCAAAAATCAACTTTCAATTTTAACTATATTTTAAACTCGGAGAAGATCATACTTTTCATTTAATAGATTTTGCTTTCATTCTCAGATATGGCCACTACCAAGGCAGGGGGGAAGAGGATGTAGGGGGTTACAGGCATGCTTGTAGATCCTTCTTTCCAACAGAAGCGAACAGTTTAATCTGTGGTCTCTTGGCATCAGCAAAGCAACAGCTGTAGAAAACTAATTTAATTTGAAACTCTATAGGCAAATATTCTTGCAGTCTCCAAAAGCTACATCAATTCATACAAACTGTGAGCAAGCTGTTGCAGACAAAGGAAACCTGCTTATACTCACAAAAGCTCAGCACACGTGATTCAAGTCGTGTGTCAAAGTGAAACAATCCAATTAATATTCTATTCATTATTTTCAGGAAGAATTACTATACAGAATTTTTTTTTAAGTAATTACTTAACAAAGCTGCTTGTGCAAATCACTTAAAATGAAGAGGAACTTTAGAAAGCTCAGAACTGTTGCTTAGTTCAAAACACATTAGAATATATTACATGACAGCAAACCAGAAACTTAAGAATTTAAGCATTGTAATAATCAATGATTTGCTTTTATTTTTAGCATTAAAAAAAAAAAATAAACTCATACAGGTACATCATTGCAGGAACTTGCCACAAGAAGTACAGCAGGACCAAGGAAGTGATTGTCCCCCTGTAATCAGCCCCGGTGAGGCCACATTTTGAATACTGTGTCCAGTTCTGGGCCCCTGACTACAAGAAGGACATTGAAGTGCTGGAGCATGTGCAGAGATGGGCAGCGAAGCTGGTGAAGAGTCTAGAGAACAAGTCTTATGAAGAGCAGCTGAGAGAGCTGAGGATGTTCAGTCTAGAGAAGAGGAGGCTGAGAGAAGATATGATCACTCTCTGCAGCTACCTTCAGGGGAGTTATCATGAGGTGGTGGCCCATCTCTCCAGTAACAAACAATAGAACACTAGGAAATCGATTACAGTTGCACCAGGGGAGATTTACATTGGATATTAGGAAGAACCTTTTCCCCAAGAGGGTTATTAAGCATTAGAATGGGCTGCACAGGGAGATGGTGGAGTCATCACTCCTAGAGATACTCAGAAGATGCAGAGATGAATTACTGACGGTCATGGTTTAGTTTAGTGATGGGCTTGGCAGTGTCAGGTGACTGGTTGGACTTGATGATCTTAAGGGTCTTTTCCAACCATAGCAATGCTATGATAAGTCATAGCAAAGTTTACTAGCTTCATCTGAAGGAAGAGCAGCCTTTAGTTCATCAGAAAGCAAACCCTGGTTACCTATATTTTATAAGATGACTAAACAGGTTCTGTGACTTGTAAGAATTCAAGATAGGGCATTTGATTTTTTTTAAGCATTGAGCTTGACTGTTGATCTGCTCACCTGAGTATATAAAAATGAAAACTTACTAACACTAAATAAGTCAGTTATTCAGAAGCAAAATTAAAGTAATATGTAACCAAATCACCATAATCTTACTAGAATTTACCCTCAGAGAAAAATATAAGAGGTTTTAACTGAATAGTGTCTAAATACAATACATGCTTACGTAATGAAATATCAAATGATGTTTTACCAACAAAATGCAGCTGATACTAAAATCTGCATTCATAACAGTAGCTTTTTCATTAAGGCAGAATTTCAAAACTGCCTCAAAGTTGCCAATTTTCAATACACTGAAGCTCAACACTTACGTTTTGAATGTTAAGTCTTCAAGCACCTGCCAAAAAATTTCTTCTTAGCCCACTGATTCTTATTAAATATCTGCAGTATAAAAGATTAATTTATAAAATGCACAGCTGGAATTGGTCATTTTTATGGTCTGTTGTGCTATTATCTCACATAACCCCAGATTCAACCAAAGCCTGAACAGCTCTTCACCAGCTACTCAACTCTGACAAGCCCCCTGCTTTTGTCATCTCATTAAGTTGAGACAATGCAGAAATACGTTCCTTCCCAGCTTCTAGAAGTCACCTTTAAAAAACATAGCAACTGCTTCCAGTAGAATTACAAATTTATTATTTGGGAGACAGGAGCTATCAGCACCTATCCTAAAGTACATATCCTAAGTACAATGCTCTTGCATTTCCTTTCAGTTCTTTGAAATTTTAAAATTGAGCTGTGATTTTAGCATCCATTAATAGTAATTTGAGGAGTCCAATTATTTTACTTTTTTTTAATTAACTTTGAACTCATCTATCCAATCTTCTATTCTCCTTGCCATCCCTTTTAAGGACTACTTCTACGGGTCAATTTGGTTTAAAATCTCTAGTCCAATGAGTAGTACTGACCTGTATTCACACGAGTTACTACTTTCCATTGTCAGTTTTTGGTCAAACACTTATTTTATTATTCATCTACAAAATACTAAGAGCCAGCTTTTGCTGACTATGGATATCAGATTGTGACTTTAAATACCACTAATATTTGATTTCTGCAGTTTTTGTCTGTTTTTTCTGACATTCATTTACAAATCTTGACCAGTGACCACGTTCCATCTATATTTCATTTTATAAAATTCCATATGTCACTATGCCTACCCATTCTGATGATAAAGAGCAAACAAAGAAAAAAGAAGCCTCAAATTTCTCTTCCCTCTGTCCATGCTGAGAGGAAATCTGAAAAACTGTAGCATGCCAGGAAGAGTTTAGGACACAAACAGTGAGGTGTAACACAATTCAGCAATGGCAGTTTCATTCATCACTAGATAGAAAATAACCTGGTGCTATGAAGACAAACTTTTTGTTTCTCAGCTATCTGTCAATGCTTCATTTTTACCATTTGCTTTATCTGACAGCTCATCTGGAATTACAATTTTGTCTGTAAATTCTTTTTTAAAAAAAAATCTCAAAATTTGGTGATAGTCTGATGCTTCTCTTTTTTTTTCAGGTTCGTGTGCATGTACTATGTACTGAATAAAATTAACATAGTAAAGAAATTTGTGCCAACTTAAGAATACAACTGTATATCTAAGCTTTACTGAACCTACGAACTACAGATCCCATTAAAAATATTTAAATGGGTAAAGTATTTTTACCTCTTCTACTCAAGACCAAGCTACTCTGCTGACCACCAGAAAGACTAAGGAACTAAAATTTCAGAGCACTTCCTCTGAAAGGTATCTCTTGTTATCAGTAGCTCTTTTTGCCTCTCCTAAGCTGTACAGGGAAAAAAAAAAAAAAAAGAAAAAAGAAAGTGCAGCTCATCTATCCTGGACTTATTTACAGGTTTGATAATGGGAACAGAATAGGATCTTGAGATATACACAGCAATATGAGCCCCAAGCATTCAGAGTCCAAGAGAGGGAAGCATTAGAGAAGGGGCAAATCAGAATTTAAAGGCAATGAAAACTACTACCTGGGACAATAAGGGAAGGCAGTAACCTTCCAGGCTCCACTATTTCTCTTATTATCAGGCCAGGAAGATTAATTGAGATTAATGGGAAAGGGGCAGATTTCACCTTCTTCCAAAACATCAGCAGTCTATAACAACTATAGAGAGGATCCCTTAATGCTTCTACTTCCATTAAATTTTCAGATTGATGTATTCTGCACAAACACTTAAGATCTGGTCAAATGACCACAGCTGAGTCATGATAAAACTCTCTCCCAAGTCAGACTGGCAGAGAGACATTGAGATTTTTAGATATATATTTTTCCACATCCTTATTTAACATGGTATGTATGCTTACTAAGCAAAACTTATGAAACAGACCACTGCAGAGACATCCCCCTCCAACTCTGTGTCATTCTTTGAGGCTAACAATTCCTTCCCAATGCCAAAAACTCATAAGAGGCGTATTGAATAGCTAAAAGCATGTGGTTTGTGGCTGCTTACTGGTACGTGAAGCAGATGAATCCCTCTAGATCAGCCACGTATCACACACTGTTATAGTAAACACTGTTCTGGCCCAACACTTCCAGCAAGAAACACCAGTCACAAATGGTGGAGGTCATTTCACTGCAACTGCAAAGTGAATAGCTTCTAAGACATCTTGTAAGACTCGGCTGCACTGGACTCTGCAGACTTTACTCATTTCTGCTTCCTCTTCTTTTGAAGAATTCATTGTCCAATCCACATTGAATCAGAGTACTTCCATGCCACATCAGAACTTCATGGAATAAATCAGCTACAAGTAAAAGCTACTGTCAACTAAAAAAGTAAAATCCATACTAAAGCATTCTCAAGATACTCAGCAAGTTGCACTAGCCAGTAGCCATGTACCATCCAATAAAGTCACAAAGTGGGAACGAAACCTGACAGCAGCCACTTACTCATTGCCATGGGGAAAGAAAAATAATTAATCAAAGGATAAATGTAATGATATTTTCTTAATTAAGACTTAAAAGTGGGAATTCATTTCTAAAATTAATTTTTAGAGTGGTACTAAGAAACCTTATACTATTTTTATTATATTTTCCAATGTTCCTGGTATCCAAAGACAGATACAAATTATGTGGTAGACTGTTTAGGACAGCAAAATGGTCAAAAAGCCTTCAGTAACGCTGCTGATGTTTAAAATTATGCTTAATAGTTGAATGGCATCTTACCCAGCCCTGTCAGCAAACCACACAATAAGTGGTAGCAACCTATTCCATCACTATGATTTAAACAGTCCTTTGGTCCCATTTGTTCGCATTTTGCAAATCTAACGAATTAAATTACAGAAGAGTTTAAGAGTTTTTCTACAATGCATACTTTAGAAGAATTACATGTTTCCTATGCTTGTTTTCATCTCAGTCACTAAATAATGTTTCTGTACCCAGACTACAGTATCATGTTTAAGAGCAACAGAGCATGATTCCCAGGCTTTACCCTGTCATCCTCTAAATGCTAGCTCTAAGGCCACAGTTTCCAAGGCAAACACTTCTAAACAACACTTTGAAGCAAAGTTCCTAAACTAGCTCTGAGCAGGCATGCCCAACAATGAGAAACATCAACCACACCAGCTGAAGATCAGTAAAGGGGCAGCTTTAGTTAGACCAACAAAACACTAAGCTAGAAGGTAACCAGGAATTTCTGCCTAATCTTGCAGTGATCACGTACTTAAATACTGCAAATACAGAATACTGCAAATATTCATACTTATTTCCCATTCCTTCAGTTCTATGAGCATGATAAGGGTAGCTGTTTGCAAAATCAAAGACCCTGACCACTCTGTAAGACTGGTTCTGTCATCCACCCCAAGTGTCTCTACATCTTCCTGATTAGCAGCACATCTACTTTTTACAGTTCCTGTTGACACAAAATTCATGCTGAGGTTACAAGACATGACAAAGAAACTTGAAACCAGTGAGCCCCATAACCCAAATGCAGCAAGCACCACAAGTGCTTCAGGCAGAGTTGTTCTGCAAGGAATCAATAATGAACAGAAAAGTTCTTGAGCAGTTAAGCTACCTCTATACACACTGGCTAGAGTCATCTGCTACAAATAGTTTTATTTGTTTTTTCCTTTTTTCATCTGTTTAAACAAACAGTAAAAGCTCTGAAAGGAAATTATGAAGTTGTGATTCCATGCTATTTTGAAGGAGGAAATGCTTTCAGTGCTAGAGAGAGAATGTAAGAGTGAAAATGAGTGGAAGAATACAAAGCTTATTCAAGCTAAAAAACATATTTTTGATATTTTTGGGCTCAAAAAGACCTTCAGAATATGGTTTGACATTTAATTATATGAAAAGTCAAACTTTTAAGAACTACCATATCATCTATATAACTTAAAGTTTCCTGAAGTACATGAAAAATTTTGTTTAAAATGCTTATCTTATGCCACAGGAATCTGGATCACAGTTTGGCTACTGAGAACTTCCATTCCAGAAATTAACTGCAAAGAAATCAGAAGAATTTTCATCCAAAATGAACAGAGGTAAAAAGGTACTGCTCTATGGTAACAGGAGTTCTAACACCAAGAAAAACTGTAAAATGCTTTATTTATTTTAAAGCTTTTGTTACTGTAGCTGACATATACAACCAATACTTCAGTATGTGCATGTGAGTTTTGTATTTAGGTTTCAACTAAGAATAGATTCTCAAGATACGAAATGCCAAAGCTAAAGATCTGTACTTGCAAAAATGCCAGAGCAAAAATAGCAGTCCATCCTCACTTCTCCCACAAGGAGCTTTGCAAAAACACTTTCAAACGGAATTCTTTAACTGTTATCCTGTCTACTTTACCTCTGGAAATATTTATTACAAAAATTCGAGGCTGCATCATTGGATTTTTCTGAGTCAATTTTTTTTCCTCTTCTATATCCTGAAGAATACCTCTCTCATTTAAAAGCTGTTCTGCTCTTCCTATCCCAAGAGCCCAGCTATAGGAAAGTCAGCTCCTTCCCACACTAGTTATTTTCTTCCTAATATATGCAAAGACTGATCTCTGATAAGACATGAGGAATAGGAATAGCAGAAACCCTTCAGCACAAATTGAGAGATTAAATGAAAACACTGATTTAGGCCAGGCCAATTGTCAAATAACTTTATGCACAGAAAGTTTAACGTTCATAATATTATCTCATTGCTACTCATTGCAATCGCTACACATTCTCTTGTAAGAGAAAGAAAATGATTGATACATTCAGTTATAATCTTGGAAAATACTCAAAAAGTCATCAAATCCATTGGCCAATATTAAGTACTTTATTACTTTGGTACCTCCTCTGTATTTCATCAAGCCTACCTTTTAAGTAAGGTAAGTGAGCATCTCCATGAATGTCGTTCACAACATGGTATAGTTGAAAAAATGCACCTTTGCACAGGTTTCTTAAGAGCCATCAATTAAATGTGAATATCACTACAGATTTGTTGCACTCAAGAATGTCGGCCAACATACACGATACAAAATGCCAAAGGAGAAGCATTTCACTGCAGGGTAATTTGCTACCACTGCACAAAGTCTTGGGACACCTCCTCAACACAAATGTTACTTCTCCCTCTGCCAGGGGATGAAGAAAAATCTATAGAGGACAAAGGATGCAGCCCAACATCAAAGCCAGCCATTGCCTCTGCTGTACTTACACTCAATAATTTCAACCAACTACAAGCACTTTAGAAATTCTACAGAAAAAAAAGTGATCAGCCAAGAGGGCCAATGGCATCCTGGAATACATCAAGAAGAGTGCCGCCAGCAGTTCGAGGCAGGTTCTCCTCCCCTTCTACTCTGCCCTGGTGAGGCCTCATCTTGAGTACTGTACATTCATACTTAAAAGTATTTAAAAGGTCTATGTCAAGAGGATGGGGTATCAGTTCTTTGTGTTGTATCCAGTGACAAGACAAGGGACAATGGAAACAAGCTGGAACACAAAAAGTTCCATTTAAATGTAAGGAAAAACTTCTTTATTGTAAGGATGACAAAGCACTGGAATATCCTTCTCTGGAGGCTTTCAAAACCCATCTGGACATCCTCTTGTGTGACTTGATCTGGGTGAACCTGCTTTAGCAGGGTGCTGGACTAGATGATCTCTAGAGGTTCCTTCCAGCCCCTACCATTCTATGATTCTATTCTCCCCCTGTACATACTATTTTTAATTCAGTACAAATGTTTCTGCACAATGCCTACTCATTCCTGCTCTGCAAGGTTACATCAGAAAACAATCATTTTTAAGCTTTCAAGGGAAGAAGTAATGTTATCTAAAGATGAACAGCACCACATATGGTTAAAGAAGACTCACTGATTGCATCTTTGAACTTATTTTGCTAGTCTTGCACCATCTCCAAACCATAGAATCACTACTCACATTTTACAGATGAGGCTGGAATGAAGGCAAATTTGCCATCCATTCGTATTACAGGATATAAGGATATAACAAAACCTATTTAACCTTCGGGCTAAACAACAGCAAAATATATTGACAAGTAGTATTACCATTATTTCAGTTTCAAATGGAAGACAAAAATACTCTTCGTCACCTTTGCTTGAGAATTTTGAAGACCACAGTATCAAAAGAAGTGAACTAAACAGCAGTTTCTCAATTATCCAAAATTAGCTGCAAGTCATATCAACACTCGGTAATTTCTTACTACTGTTTCCAATGTCAGCATCTAAGAAAGGAAGTTTCATTTAAGATCTGCTCTTGCACTGCCAACATTATTTTAAACACATTCAACATTTCCCTAAGCTTTTTAAGATAAACCAGCACAGCAGTCCATTTCAGTTTTCTTCTCCTTTGCAAAAAGAGGTCACAGTATCCTTGACTACAACCTCTGCTCCTGTAGACTATGCAGATTTCCTACAAGAGATCTTATCTAACCTTCTTTGATGTAGCCAGAAGAAATATGTCATTAGATGATGCGCAGCATTTGTTGTTTCTACTAATCCAAGGTTACGTAGTCCATATCTTAAGGGATCAAAGAGATGAAAAGGTCATGCATTGCAACAATGGAAATGTTAAGTTTCTAAAACTGCTATCTATAGCCTTTCAAATGTTTATATGCTATTGCTTCAAGATGATTGTCTAGATAAAACGAAAAATACAGATTTTTAATTCCTCTCCCCTTGTACATGCAGTAAATGGTCATAAAGAACAAAGTAATTATGATATGTGTGTGTGTTAATATGCAAATTCAAAATAATGATAATGTATAGGGATTGTCAATAGCATTCATTATCATCAGCTTAGGACAAAAAGCTCAGCAGTACTTACGAGGCAGTGAAACAGGAAACTAGCAAAGATGATCAATACAAATCATCTCAAAACCACTGCTCTGCATCTGTTGCCATAATTTTAGCCATTATGGGATAAAAATGCTTTTCTAATAAGCTAACATTTCCAGCAGATTGCATCTTCCCCTGTTGAGTTTCAGCTACAACATTATACCCCCACCCCCATCATCACTGCCTACAGAAAAAGCCAAAAAAAAGCCACAACAGCAAAGCCGTGTCTGTCACCACTGCTGACCCTTAAAGCCAGAATCAAGGCCAATGAATTTAACTTCATATGCTCTAGACACCTGGAAAGGTCAATAATAACCCATTTCTTGCTACAGAATTGCAACTGCTTGATTTCACTTGTAAAAGACATACAGTGAGGCATCTGAAATATGTAATCGCAATTGTGATGATTCCCATTTTGTTGTGAAGCTATACACTGGAAAAATACTGCTATTACTAATGCATTAAATCGGTTATGTGCTTTATAATCTAAATTGCATTGCTTCTAAGCTTGTGGTCTAATCTGTCCCTAGAAACACAGTTTCTTTTTCTCTACAAGAAAAAAAAATAGTACTGTGAATATATTTCAAAAGCAGATAAACCAGAACAGATTTCCATTCCTAATTATATTAAGAGGAAATAGAAAGGATAGATAGGCCAAGAAAAAAAAAACCCACTAGGTAAGATCTTGCTAAAGCGGTGCTGAGTGAAATGCCTGGTCTGTCCTCTTGTTGTTTCCACCAGAGTTAAGCTTTACCTTTGAATAGTAAAGAGCATTTATGGGAGACAGCACAACACAGATCATTGGACAGGACCAGAGGGCAAAACGTGCTGCTGAAACAGGGCACAATACACATGCAGAGCTGGGAGAAGACTCTCCTCAACAGACTGTAAACCCTCAAGACGCTCACAATATCACTACTCAGGCTTTTTGTTTGGGGTTTCTTGAAGGTTTGGTGCAGTTTATTTGAGGTTTTGTTTTGTTGGGTTTTGGAGGTTTGGATTGGGGTTCTTTTCCCCCAGTAAAGTACATTAGCTGAAGAGAATATATATATAGCAATAGCCTGACTAGAACAAAATGGACTTACAGTATTTCTCAGTGTTGTCTATCCATGTTAAGACAGAAAGCAGTAATTCTAACATTAGTACATTTCTAGTACAATTCTCTTAAGGACTCACTTCAAGGTCCATATAAGAAACAAACACAGCAAGAAATGCTTCTTACATCAGTTCCCTCCAGATTTGGTCCAAATAGAACAAGAAAGAAACCACCAAATACTAATTTCTGAGGTACTATTTCTCACCATATATGGCTCCTAATTGCCCCCACACATGGAAACTGCATGTAAGGAGGAAATGGCATTTGAGTCGTAGTATATAGTTTGTTACATATATAATACCTGATTAGCGTTTCAGAGAAAGAGTGTGATTCAGGCTCAGGAGGTGTAAGAACAATTAAGTAAGTTAGTTTTCGGTCAGAGAGACCAACAGTGTTGCCAGGTAAAAGACAGAAGACAATAGAATTGCGGAATGGAGACAGTACTAAAATAATTCATGATTGTTTTTTTCCTCCAGTTCTATCCCTTGCTCCCCTCTACACATCCTAAGTCTCATTTCTTTCTTTAATATTCTGCAGTTGTTCCAGGGACTTATTGTAAAAAGGTAAGACCTGGGAGAGATAAAAACAATTCCAATTACAAACAGTTAATTTGAGCTGATTATCAGCCCTGTCAGTTCTGAAAGGTAATGAACTGCTGAACAGATCCTGCCCAGGGACATTTCCCAGTCTTGTTTCCCTACACTTAGTTCGCAGTTGTCTGAAAAACAAGATGGCTATGTTGATGACACTCAGCTTTGCTTAGATAACTTTACTCATAGCATCCATTTACAACTTTCCCCCTGCCTCAGCAAACATTCAATCCAAAAACTTGGAGCTACAAAAAAGGGAAATATAATAACAAAATCCAGCAATACAGCCCAAGTAAAACAGTCTGAAGGTCTGACTACACTGGCTGCTAGACATTTGCAGAACAAAATTCCTGTCTTTTTAAGCTCCTTTTCTTCTAAAGAGTTCTTTTCACACTTTTTTTTTCTTCATCCATAGTCTTTATATTTCTATTCTACATACATAACTCACCTGGTCTGCCTGGAAAAGATAGAAGACCAAAACATATGAATTCTTATGCATACAAAAATGTAGTAACACACTGAAGAACAACATTCTCTATACAGTGATGCAAGAGTGCAAATTTTATAGTGAGCTCTTAAAAAAACCCACATAATGTGTTTGTCTGTCTGAGCACGTGTAGTTCATTAAAGAGAGAAACCAGCTTTGACAGCTATAGCATGTTCCGTGAATACTGCAAGGCTATATATTTTTTTATCATGGTTCATGCAAATAGCTCCATTCTGTTACTAATGTATTCAAAACTGACAAACCCACACAGAGTTGAAGAAACAAGAGAGCTTATTTTCCAATCCATCAGTAAAATGAAAGTATGATGTCTTCTAGTTCCACAAACAAATCTGGAGGGACACGAGTAAGCAAAATCAGAATTATTCCTTCCACTGCAAATACCTCCTTTGGTAAGGTGACTTTAGGGAGAAAGTTCTTATAATTTTTCTTAGTTACTGAGTATATGCAAGCAACTGGAAATAAAAGAAAAAAAAATAATGCCATCATTCATATAGATATTCATCAAATCATCAAGTACTGTAGGTAGGAAGAGACCTTAGGAGGTCATCTTGTCCAGGTTTTCTCCAGACCTTGATCCATCTAGTTATTAAAGACTCCAAGAACACAGAAGCCTGGTAATACTCTTCCAGTGCTTAACCACTCACACTGTGGAAATTTTTAAACTTTTTACCTAATCAGAATTCTCTCACTACATGTGACTGTTTTCTTCTCTTTTCACTACACATGTCTAAAAAAACCTATCTCCTTTAGATAGTTAAGTCAGCAATCAGATTCCCCTTACTCCTCTCATCTTCCAGTTGAACAAACCCAGCCTCCTTAGCATCCCCCTGCACTGACGCACTTGCCTTCAAATCATCTCAACCTTCCTCTGCTGTACTTGCTTCTCTTCATAAATCTTTCTCTTGCACTGACAAACCCCAAAATGGACATAATTCCCCAGATGCTGAATAGAGGAGAGTCATTGCTTCCTTTCACTTTCTGGCTGCACTTTTGCTAATACAGAACAACGTGCAGTTGGCCTTCATTGTCTCATCACAGTTCACTAATATCCAAGATACTGCAACACAATATTTAAGGAAAAGTAGTCTGGTAAAAGATAGATTAAAAAAAAAATTAAGAAAAAGTTTGCAATTAGAAATCTCAATCGCTGTTTTGTAACAAAGCACTAATTGCGTGTACATAAGTAAACAATGGACTAAGAACAACCATATTTAATAAAAAGGTAAATGTCATACTACATAGTTATATACTTAGTCACTATTTGATTTATTAGAATAGTTTTAGGTCAAGAAGGTTGAAATATTCTTTATATCTAATATTTCTCGATTCTTTGAAGTAATGACTTGGGCAACAAAAAAAAATCTAACATCTTAGAATCAATCTAATTAGATTAATCTACTGTGTACGAAAAAAAAAAGTGACAATGTTGTTAATCCAGGTTATGTTTTTGTGCTATTTTTCTTCAGTTCATGCTGGCTGAACTGGATACATCCATATCCTCAAAACAGATAGAGGATTAAGCTTTCAAGAGATTGTCTGACCAATGACACCTGTGGAACCAGCATCCTGTCAGCCAAACAGGCTTTGGTCTGAAAAGCATCTGCCAACAGAATTGTGGTCTCCATTTATGAGTTTGAGGATCGGCATGAAACCCTCCTGATGAACATCAAAAAAAAAGCTGAATACAGTCTTTCAAACCCTAAAGTCACAGCAACTTTAAATGTCATGAGACAAAATATTTGTGGCAAGGCATTTTCGTATGGAACACTAAGCAATCCACTTATTCAAAAATCAATCCCGATGAGATTAAATGAACCAGAATAGTTTTGCATGAGATCACAAGAATAGCACTTAAGTATTGTAAAGCAACATTTTGTCAACTATTGAGCTCAAGACAAGAGAATTCACCAAAAAAAAACCAAAAATAAAACAAACAAACAAACCACACCAAAAATCATCACAATTTTATAAAGAGTCAAGATCATCATTTGGAGTATTGTCCCAGGACAGAAAGACCATGAAAAGGAGTAGTACCAAAATCCTTTAAAGATGTTTTTAGCAAGCGTCAGAAAGAATTTCTGAAGAGTTTTACACAAAATTAGTATCTGGCAAGATAATAAAGTAGTCTGTTTACTCACCTACATATCACAGGAGTGTGTACCAATGGAATAACTTGAGGTTTGATGGAGACAAAAAAGATCTTCCCTGTCTTTTTGACAACAAATATTTCTAGCCGTTTTATGGTATTGCTCATTGTACTAAAAAACAAAGCAAAACCAAACATTTCTCTCTCTTAGATGTAAATTATTTTGGACATTTGGGAGAATAACACACTGGACTACATGTCAGTTACAAATGCTGTCTTCCACATTTTGAGAGATCTATATTGTCTCATTCAATACTTCTCTTTTTTTTTTTTTTTTCATGGAACATGAAGTATTAAGCATTGATTCTGTTTCCTGACTGTTTCTGGCTGAAAGCCCTGCAAAATTTAGCTCTCATCTAAAATTACAAGTGATTTTCACACACTTGTTTCAGAATAGAGAGATGAGAGGCAATCAGCTGAGCATCTTTGACAACCTGCGCTGTCAAGAACTAAAAACATGTCTCATAATAAAAAGGTCTACACAGAATTATATAGGAAAACAGTATAGGAAGCTCCTTCCTTCACATGTATCATGTCTTCTATATTAATTCTTCTATTTTGTTTTCCCTTTTCTATTGCATAGCATTTGATATGCGCTTATTCCTGTGTGATTAAAAGTGAAAGCTAGTCAGCAATCACAAAGAAATGTAGTTTTCTCGTAAAAACAAGAAAAAACTCTACTGCAGAGCCTGCTTATGCAGCAATGCTGAGTCTCATCACCATGAGACTCAATCTTCTAAAAAGACATACTGATCTTAAAATCCAATTTAAAAAAAAAAAAAAGAAGAGCTAAAAATCAGTTCAGCTGATAACACCTACCTTTGATTTGTTCCACCAAAGCAGTTCAACAGACACTTCCCAGTCCTTCAAAAGCTCCTCTTACCCTTATTCCCAAGAAACACTCTAGTGAAGAAGCTGACCACAGATCTCCTGACCAGCCTCACCTACCAGCTGCCCACGTGCCCTGACGCATCCAGGAGACATCCTGCAGGTCCACAGAGCCCACATAACCTGAGTGCTCAGGGCATGAGGGGATGCCTACAGGCACACACTCAAGCCTACGCTCCACCCTCCAGCAGCAAAAGCTGACAGTGACCCAGGCAGGAGGTCACGTATACTACTCTCTATAGCCGTTTTCAGAGCAGAGCTGACAAAGGCCACCAAGCTTCCCAGTGTATAGCTGTATGTTAACACAAGAAAAAAAAAAAAAAAAAAAAGGTAAATGCAAATAAAATGCTGCACTTTTCCTTGTCAGGATGCATTTTGCATCACCACAGAAACGTGGAAATAGTCTGAAGTCAAAAACTCCTAGGACACCAAGACACCGCACAGGCACAGAGGAAACAAAACTGCACACAAGTGCTGCTTTGATAGTATGACACACGACACTCTTCGATGGAAAACAGACTTACAATTGGATTTGTGTTTTGGTCACAAAGAAACTGCAAATATCATTAGGACTCATAATAACCTGACGCAGTGTGTGATTGGTTTGTTACCTGATGTACTAAGTCAGATTGTGAAATCTAGCCCTCTAATTGTATTGTAGGGCTTCAATTACTACTGTTAATTACTTGTGCCAGAGACACTCCAACTCTAACATCAACTAAATAGAAACTTGATGTACTTAAAAGGCAATCTAACTCCTCTGCTCCCTCTCCTGAGAAAGCTGATGAACATCAAGGAGCTCTTTAAGAAAACAATTTCAACTTTTCCCATGGCACAAGTTGGTTCTTCTCTCTGGAACAAAATCTGATCTTCATGTAGAGGAGAGAATAGCAGTCTTCATAAACACAACTCACCACATAAACTCACCTCACATCCAGTTAAGACATCTCTATAGCCACCAATGTCCCTTTGGGTGAACACAGATCTCACTCAAAAGCCTGATTAGATTTTTAACAGAAAAGTGTTCAAGAAGCCAACTCATTTTTTTTACACTTTACAGGAAGAAAGATGAAAAGTGATGCAGGTGGGAATGATCATAACTGCAGAAATTATGCATTAGGTGACACAGTGAATATATCTGTCTTCAGCTTTCTAAGAGCCACAAATGCACAGACTGTAAGTCTTAACTAAAAATAAAAACTTGGAGGAAAAAAAGCAAAGTACTTAAGTAGCAGGTTGTTGTATAAACCAAGATTATATTTTTGTCCAGTAATTTAATGTCTTACAAAAGGGATAACTGAGTGAAAGTTAATGCCTAATATACTTCAGATTATAGGACATCGTAACATTCCTTTCTGGCCTTACACTGTGAATTTATGTGAAAATATACTTTTATCATTATTTTACTCAGATAGCCCTTCTTGGATTTGAAAGTGCTTCAGTTCAATATTTTTTAGCAGAACACACAGGCAATAGCATACTTGCCTTCTCTTTTCTTTACACAATATATATTTGTAATATTTTTTTTATATACAACCTTTTGCAGTTGGTACTCCAAGAACAGTTCTCTTGCATCTGTATATTACCTTCTTCCAGAAAACAGAATTTGAGGACTTAAAGAATGACAGAAGCTTTTTCCCCTGTGAGCTAGAGTTTGATATTGAAAAACAAACGCTGAGCCAGAAGTTTCCCTCACTAACCTAAGTGTAAATTCTACCCTGTCATCCCTCAAAATCTACTTAATTTACAGTAGTAAAACTCAATATCAGAACCAGAGCCTCTATAACCAGCTAACTAGAAATCCTCTGTTTAAATGTACTCAGCGGTTCTACACACTCAAATGCAGAAAGGTGACCTTTTCTCACCTCAAATACAGAGATTTCAGGCTGCTCCCACACACTCCCACTTCCACATAGTTCTGAACCCAGGCCGCTGTGACTTACACTCTCCTTTAGTTGACTTACGTTGCTACAGAAGCATCCGTCTCTCACTCTACATAGCCTCAGATTACATTTCTGGTTTATTTTTAAGAAAAAAATAGCATAGCTATTTTTGAAGACTGTATATATCTACTAGATCAAAAGTCATGTATCAAACTGTAGAGTTTCTCTGCATAGCTGTCTTAATTGGGTGTGGGTTAAACCAATTTCAAAACAGTGCTTCAGAAAGACTTTCATTATTACTATTACTCTCACATTAGGGTCATTTTTGTATGAAAGAATGTATTTTAAGTGTAAGTTGTCATGCCTACCAGGACTATTGTGTTACCTGCACAGGATTCTCTCTAGAGATAAATCAATGAAACGTCACTTTGACTTGTTCAGAGCTGAAGAAGCAGCAGCAGGGGAATGACTACACACAAAATTATGTGAAATATAGGGTGGAAATGGAATCACCTCACACAAGCCCCCCAAAGAAAGAATAATACTTTCTCAGTAAAAGGTCTTTGTTAGCCACACTGTTTTAAACGATTTACCTGACCTGTTACTTGTTTCCACTCCGTGCGAGAGACTTCAAGCTATCAGAAAACTGAGAGAATCACGTGTATACCGGTGCTATCAACAACTTGAAAACTCTGTTACTTCAAAAGAGCTGAAGTTTGCAGAAAGGATAGGATGGAGGCCCTATCCTACCCCAGGTTCAATGGCAGAGCTATATTGAAAATGAAAAACAGATTTCCAGCCCCCTCCCTCCAATTTTACTGTAGGTCAGCATAAACTGGATCCCTCCTTCACACTTTTGATAACTGTAAATTGTGGGCTAAATAAAACAGTGTCTCACTCCTTCAGTTCATGCAAAAAGCAATCCTATGAAAGAACCACGGTGACTGCCTAGCACGAGGAGGCTGAGACACACAAGGGAGAACAGGGCACCACAGGACTGCCAGGGCTGTCTTCCCACATCTCAGCCCCACTACAACCCCTTCTTTTTTCAATTCTGAAACACGATCTCTTACCTTTCAGCAAAGCACTCTAACTACCAGCTTCAAATGCTTTCCAGGGGTCAGCAGGGGACAGAGTCTTTCCTGTTGAAACTATTAAAGAAAACACACTCAACATGAAAAGTCAAGAGAAGAGGAAGAAGAGGGAAGAGTGCTGGTAGGATTGACTGAGAGATGAGTGTGCTTGAGGAGTAGTGTGCTCAGCCACAGGACTGGAATCTTGGCTCTAACCTAATGCTTAGTGAATACATAAATATTTTTGCTAATCATTTTAAGTAGCTTTATTTCCAAGTAGTACTGCAGAACTAAAATCTGCAGGCCAGAGCTGCAAATTCCATTACTGCTAAAATCATGTTACAACTGCACAAACATTAGTAAGGCTAATGCAATTGCAGTTGAATTTCTGAAATTAAATACATCTTTCACATGAGAAAAAAGTTCAAAAGGGTTAAGTAAGAAACACATAAGATGTCAGAACCAAAGACACAGTAAACAGTACACATATCTTACTACCAGCCTTCTCCGTAGCCTCAGAGAGTCAGCCACATCTCCACACAAAAGAAACAACATAAATGTCAACACACCACTTCAGGAAAGAAATAAGCAGCAATGCTGGATCCTAAATTCTTGTTACCTGAGTTACAAAGTTGCATTATTTCTGTTGGATTTCACTGTGGATCGGGTGCCTTGGGATGCTAAAGCCTGACTTGCTCCAGCTTTCACTGGTGTCTCCCAGGGCCAGTTATTTTCATATCCTTCACATTGCTTTGCCTAAAGCCTGGAGGCATTATCCCCTGTGAACAGTCAAGGCTGCTACCAGGCTTAGTAACTATTCCAAAGACAACAATGTACTTCTGTCCTTCAAAATACACTCTGGTTTCCTATCAGGTGTAAATCCCTACAAGATAAGTCTCAGAGCCCTGTTTCTGCTGCTAGTATAACACTACACGCACACACACACACACATACGCACACACAAAAAGCCCATCAAAGACATCTTTTCTATTTTTGTTCTTAGGGGTGTTTGTCTTTTAAGCATATATTAAATTATTTGATATTGTTCTGTGAACATTCCAAAGAAAAAATTACTACTTTTAGTTTTTTTATGAGAAAAACAATCCTCAATGCAATGTTTTACACCACTAATCACTTCAGGAGACTTCACAAGAAATGCTGTTTACAAAGAGAAACTTCCATTCCAACACCATTTATTTCAGATACAGTAGAAAGTTAGGTGAACATGGAGTTCGCAGTCAAGAAATCAGGGGCATGATTTTAAAAAACTACTGATCTGTTAAAAACTGCCTTTGAAAAGCATAAAACAAAACCAAATATGTCTATTTCAAAAGAGTGCCAAACTATTCTATTTTCTTAATATAAAACACATTAAAACTTCAGAGTCGTAAATGATGACCTGAATAATGACTCCAAAATTGTTTTCAAAGACATATCATTAAGTACATTAATTCACTTTTTTTGGCGCTATTAATAGAAAGCCAAAAATCAGATGAACTGTCAGACCATGAAAAAGCAGTGAAATATTTGTTTTTACTTATCTGAACAAGCTGCAAGACTACCACCAGGTCAGACAGGAAAAACATCCTCCCTAGGAGGAAAACACCTTTTACTGGCATCTCTCCTCTCTTCCTCCTCCAATCTTAAAAATAATATGGCAACAAAAAAGTCATAGTTCCTGCTCAGTTATCATCTCTGGTGTAGATGTACTCTCAATAACCTTAAATGCCAGAAGACTCTGGGAACAAAGGGCTCCTTCCAGAGGTCCTCCTTGTCCTGCCGTCCTTAACTCACAGACAGTAATCATCACTGAGGTGGCCACAAGCCATCATCTCCTATACTTCAGAACAAAACCAGACACTTTTTAAGTCTCACCCTTCAGTAATCACCATCCTCTCACTTCTAGGATTGCCATAAGGCTGTGCTAGCTAATGTCTTTTTATGTCTTCAAACAGTGTCTATGGCTTTAATCAATTTTTTAGGGCTGGGGAGGATCTACCGTTTCAGAAGACACAGAAGACATCTTTGATGTAGGAGCTGAAGGACTGATAGGGAAGACTACATTGTGCTAGAAGACATCAGGAGCTTGATGCCAATATCATTTTAAAGACAGTTTCCTGAAAAATACAGTGTGCCAACCACTAAAAACAAATATGTGCAGGAGAGTATGTCTAGTACGGCAAAGATATAAATTTCCCTCTCATCTTTATTTGATCAGATTTGAATGGAGGCCAAATGGGACTCCTGACAAAATCTGGAGCCAGCTTTTCAAAGCAGATGCCAATGAGGGGAGAGAAAAAAAAAAAAAAAAAAACCAACCAAACACAAAAACAACCCAGACTGACTGGGAAACAGCTCACCAGCTCAAATTGCATCTGCACCTCCATTCACCCCATTTATTACCACCTGTAGCTGAGAAGATCACTGCTTTAGGAGCTATACCAAAATAACTTTTAGTATTAAGGAAGCTGCATAACAAAGAGGGAAGAATAGATCATGGCTTTTTTATTTTCTTTGATTGTTATGAAAAGCTAAAAATCTACTAACACTAATGCTTTCAGCAGGGCATTTCTTTTGACACTGTAAGTGAATCAACTTCAGTTGCAGGCAGACCCTCACTATATTGTCATTACAAGCTCCCAAAGTAAGTGCTTTAACTCAAAATAGCCTGAAAGAGCTGGAAGCATCACCAAATTAAAAAGTATTTGGGAAAATACAATGAGACAAAAAAAGTAGTTTTCACCATTTTTTTTGATACATTTAAAGCCAACATTTTCCATTTCCTTCTTTCTTATTTACTACCTGTGTTAAGAAGCTGCAAGACAGAATTCTCAGCTGTTGTATACCTATCAAAATCCAATTACAATTATTATAAGTAGTTTTAATTCACTGTTTTAGGTACAAATTTTGAATAGAAGACTCCTATAAATCAAAACAAGCTGTTTCTTTTCTTAGCTACGTATTGTAGAAAAGAAAATGTTTTGGTTTGCTTTTTCCAAATGTACTCCTTCATGGATAATTACTGCAACAAAAAGCTGACAATTCTAAAGAAAAGGAAAAAAAAGACAGATAGGGTCAAATATATTACACATTTTCTCACAAATTATATTGTTTACTATGCCTCTCAAATTTTATTGGAAGAAAATTAGCAATAATCAGTACTTATACTTACATTTTTATCAAGAAAGAAAACACTATACTCTCCTATTCAAGGTCAGGAAACATTTTATTAGACCCAGACTTATATTCCCAGCAGGAAAGAAGAAAAATGCAGCATGCATTACTCAGATTGTGAACACATCCATATTATCAAAATATCAGCACAGTCAAAGACAACTCTTAACTAAATTTGTAAAAACTGACAGCATCAATTGGTAGCATTAGTGACTTGATCAGATCTCATTTTGCTTTCTTAGCTGAAACAGAAAAAAATGATGGTACAAGAGGAAATGGCTTAAGTCTCTACAAAACTCCCATCCTCATATCATGCTGACACTTAGATCTTAAAATGAGAGGCAGAAGGAGAACGCAGGAAGAATACCACTCCTCTTGATTAATTTTTCATTTCATTTGACAGTTTTAAGTGTCACATTCTTTTTGCTTCAATATAATTTGCTTTCTATTATCACAAAAAACAATTAATTGAGTAGTAAGATTTTTTTTTCCTCCAGTAACTTTCTGAAAGACACTGCCCCAGGTAGGATAATGTATAGGGATGTACATTTATACATAGCCAGAGGCTCAGCATTTCATGAAAAAGGTTACTGGCTAAACACATTCTCTCCCATAAGGTGTGTTGCTTGTTGAAAATTCACAGAATATAGTGACCATGGATGAGAACAGACACTAAGTCAACAAAACTCTATCTTCTTAAAAGTCTGGGAATATAGAAGGAGTTCACAGCCTGCCTCAGAGATAATCCTAGTTTGAGCTATTTCACATCAGTCAAAGGGAAAAAGAAACTACGTAAATTCCAAAGTGAAGAAAACCTCAGAACCAAACAGACCAGTGCCCTTTGGAGCAGATTGATTTCTGGGTGTTTCTCCAGAAGAAACAGTCCATGTAACAACTAGCAGAAATCATCTCCTTCTGAAAAACGGCTTGCCAATTCTCTTGCAGACTTCACAGACAAATACAAGCTATTTTTTGCACTTGCAGATAGCAGTAGCAACCATCAAGCAATGGTAAAGAATACTATTAACAAATAAATCACTTCATCCTCGTAGTTAACTTTTTTCTTCCAATAGGTTAAAGGAGGGGCTCAGTACAGCAAACATCAGTACAGAACCATGCATCAAAATCAAGACCAAAATCTTAAACTTGATAACCAAAACATGAAGCCCAGCTGAAAGGTATCCAACTAAAAATAGTCAAAGCTACTTAATTCAAAGCAAAGGAGATGAAAATACATTACTATAGCTACATCTCTTCAGTCTTCTCAGTGTTAATCAGATTTTATTTTTAATCCAGTTTTAGTAGGAAACTAAATGCAGCAGGGAGAGGAAGTGGCACTGTACTTTACCCTTCCTAACTATTTTATGCACTGGCCATTAACAGAGAAAACTACACACTGTTCTCATAAAATTTCAGATTCAGACAATAAATAAAATCTTATAAACTAAACAAATATTTGAATCTTGAAGATGCAGCATGGGACCTATGCAGACTGAGGGGTAGCTATATAATCTTCCAGGGGAAGTATGCTGTTATGCTTTGCAGATTAGCCACTAAGGAAGGGGTGCAGCATACTTCACTTCTGCCTTACGTTCCGCTTATCCATATGATTTATACATACGACAGCTACTCATTCTCTTAATGCCTTTGATAAAAGCCTAACCTAAGAATGTTAAACCCTACATGAACCATGATGTAGTTATTCATTATGTACTTTAATGCAACATGTAGCAGAGTAGCCAGATAAATGAGTCTACAATCATTTTTGAATGTTTTAAGCAACAGCCTTATCTCCTCATTTGTTGGCTTTCTTGATAGGAATTTCTAACTGTGACTAGCATGTAGAGTAAAGAGTATCTTAAGTACCGTGTTCACAAGAGGTGAGATCCTACATTCACCAGCTGACAGTCAACAGCAACAGTCTTTACTTCACAAAATGGGACAAAACATTTAACAGTTTTTGAGAAGCAAGTGTTTATCTTCCCTCTTGGAATAAAATAAAAAAAAACAAATCACAAAAATACTCACAAAACTGTTTGGACCTTTACAGTCCTTAAATGGAAACATTCCCAACATTTTGCCAAGAATGTGGGTCCCCCTACAATTTTTATGTGGCATACTATACACTTTACTTCAGTTATTTCCTGATAGCATGTTATTTATTCTCATCTAGAACATTTTTGTACTTAGTAAGCACAGTTTTCAAAGGATGACTGAGACACTACACCATACCAACTAATTCATAGTTAGGCATTTTCAGATACTTCCACAATGAAGAGTGACAATGCAATATACTGGCAAGGATTTGGTTTGTTTATCAATGTGAAATGCTGATAGGCATTATCTTTTTAAATGCTTACAAAGACTAATCCCCAGAGTTTTGTAATTCCAAGATTCCTTTAAGCTCATAAACCTTTCATGTACCTTCCTTAACTAAAATTTAGCACTTCGTTCGCAAGCTACCTTTGGAGCAATTGTGAAACTACCCATTTCCAAAGCTGATCCCTGTGCTTGCAGCTCAGAACAATCTACGGAAGCCTAGCTTGATGGACAGTGTGATATGAATCTCTTTGCTCAAGAACTATGCAAAGATTCCTGTATCAAGGAGGTTAACACATTTTTTGTCTGATTAAATCTGCATAATTATTAAGCTGTGCTCAAGCAGCTCTGCAAGATATTTTAAAAGTAATTAACATTCTAGGAGTCTTCTTTCAAAAAAGACTGTATTTTCCCTGTGTTCAGAACAAAAATGGATTAGCTTCTCATATTCAAATCGGATGCAGTACCCACTGGCATAGTACAGAAGCTATTTCAAATCCATCTTGCATTACTGGTGGTTTCAATTCTGTCAAAATAGCAGAAGCCTATAAAAACATAATATGCAACAGATCTATACCTAGCATTTCACAAAGCATGAATGCATCAATTAACACTCTTGCAAAACACAATAAAATTGGAAGAAAATGCTGCTACCGTGTATCAAGGACACTGAGCTTTAAGTAATCCAGATGAAATTTAAGTAAACTGGGAAGAGGGTCCCTCTAGAAATGCTCTCTTTGTCTTTGGTCTTTAAGCATTCTTCTATACCGACAGTGAGATTAGAAGCATACCTGGAGGTCACCTGAAAGTACGAACTAGTATTTATTGACAGGATTTTCAATTAAGCAATATCCTTACTGAAGAAGGAATAATTCTTTACTACTAGAAACTGCTTTCATTGGAAAAGCAGCTCTGATGTCAGGTAAAGTAAAGGTGTCACCTCTGAACTGCTAAGGGTACTCAAGGGAGCATAAAAAAATGCGGATTTACGTGGAACAAGAAACAGAGATGGAAATCACTTTCAACTTGTTTATCCATGGATCCAACTCAATTACATGCTTTAAAAAATTATTTCACTATCAAATATTAAACAAAAAATTAATAGAATATTTAAAACCAAGTTCTCACTGTGAGGCAAGAAATATGTTTGAATTACACGTTAATGTAATTCTGCAAATGTTGAAACTTATATCATGTCCTGCAAATAGTTTCGTTCTTTTGGGAGTATTATCTACTCAGCCTATTTCAAAAAGTGCTTTTAATCTCTTAACTGATTCTCTTCTGTCCCATCTCACTCCAGGAGGCAGCAAGCAGGAACCAGGCTGCTACCTTCCCCACTACCCAAGCATGCATCTTATGACAGCAGAGAGCACAGACTGCAGCTGCAATCAAGGATGCCTTCAGTAAACAAAAGAAAAGGCAAGGCAGGAGGAGAAGCCAGAAAGCTGGACTGGCATCCTGATCTCTAGTTCAGTTTCCTGATGCTGTAATGAAGATGCAGAGAGCAGAGTCACCAACACTTATGACAATCTGGGCATTCATCCAACACATGTAACACAGATGCTAAAGACAATCTGAAGCCCAGCCATGAAGTTTGAGACAGACTACATTCGTAAGACTGTTCTTCAGACTGTCACTCAGTATTAGTGCTCAACAATAAATCAAGAATACAAGTCACAATTACATCCTCTGCTAATTAATTATGCAGCTACATGCAGCTTCCTCCCCATCCCACCAACTGTGAAACTTAAAGGTTCAAGAGAAAGATGCTTACATCAAAAAGGTCATCTTTGTCTTATTCTGTAACAAGAGGAGCATCATTAAGGTCAAGTGCACTCCTCATGCTATACACTGCAACCTTTCTTTCCTTCATTACAGAACACACTTAGAGAACTTTGCCAGTCTCCATCTCTTCTGCAACATATATGCTCATCCCGCCTTCCCACACCAGAAAAGCAAAGGCTTTGTCACAAATCCCATTTGTTCACTACATCTTTGCTTTCCATGAGAGGACATCAGTGGTTTTACCTAAGAAACACAAGGCCACCATCTTTCCAATTGTCACGGTTTAGTGAAAAGCTGCATTTGCTTGGTAACAGGGTGAGCAGGTTGCAGGGAAGACCTGGTAAAGAGTTTTTGGACTCTTCCCCCAGTCCTTGGGTTCAGACCCACCAACAATCTGGCGCCTCTGCAATCACTATTTGGGGATGGGAATTTGAAGTGCTTGGCAGAAGGTGTAAGGGTGATACAAGATGGAGGCAACCACACGGACCCAACACTCAGAGAAGGAGAAAGGAAGAAAGAGCACCAGAGCAGATGCTCCTCTGCAACCCATGGTGAAAACGCAGGCTGTGCCCCTGCAACCCATGGACTGAGAGCCACCAGCAGCTCCGTGTGAGTGCACCCAGACAGGTGAGAGACTGTGTGAGGAGGTGGCCATGGTGCAGGACATGCTGGAGAGCCTGTGTGCCGCAGAGCAGACCCACACAAGAGGCAGAAAGGAGCTCCAATGCTTGTTGGAGCAGCCCGTGCAGCACTGCCATGTGTGTGAGGTACCCCACGGAGGTGCAGGGAGGACTGGTGCGGAGCCCACTTGCCCTGAGAAGGGACAAATGGCCAAAACCATCAGGAACAGACTGACTGAAACCCCCATTCCCTGCCCCTCTAAGCCGTCCAGGTGGGGAGGAGGTAAGGACACCAGGATCAGGGCTCTGAGCCTGGGAAGAGGGGAGGGGTGGGGAGAAGACAGTCTTAAAAGGCTGGTTGTACTCTTTATCATTGTATCACTCTGTGTTGTTTTGTGTTGGTTATGTTTTGGGGTTTTATGGTTATGTTTTAGTTAGTGATGGATTAAATTATTTTCTGATTTCTTCCCCAAGCCGAGCAGCCTGGCCTGTTTTGTCCTGGATCTTAAGTGGCAATTAAGCTCTCCCTGCTCTTTGGCATTCCTCAACTATTTGGACTTGAGGCTAATTGTGGTCTTTTGTCCCCTGATGGGGCTAAACCATGACAACGATAAACCTTTTTTTTTTTTCCTCCCCAGAAAAATATAAATTAAAAAAAAAAAAACAAAAACACAAAAACCAAAGACCATATAGCCATACAACATCCTATAGGAATTCCCTTGTAGGAATCCATTTTGTAGCACTTGTACAGTGTCAGAGAGCACTGAAGCACTTGCACACCTACCTTCATTGCTAAAACCATTCTGGTTTCATTCCACTGTCAACAAGGATTTATTGTAAGACTTCTTATCTGAATGAATTATCAAATTGCTTTAGGAGTCTCAGTTTAATGTTATCATACACAATTATACGAGTACCGGCAAAATTGATATTATCTAATTGGCAGAGGGATTCCCAAATCTTTAAAGAGAGATTGTCCATAAACCATAAAATTAAGTAGGACATGCAATTGCATAGCTACACACAACAGCAATGGCGTGGAAATTTAAAAAAATGATAATTTTTTTTTAAATCACATTCATAGAGGAGATTGGTTAAATTACTAACCAAGAATATGGAAATATGGGTTTAGAAAAATTACTGGAGGCAATAGGATCACAATACAGAAAAGCACGCACAACATGGCAATGCATTTGACAATTGCTCTGCTGCTAGCAGGACTCACTTGTTCATAAAACGAACAAACCAAAGGCCTGATGTACAGCAGATGAAATGTTATCATTTAAAAAGAAACTCAAAGGTACGTTTCCAAAGCATTTTTAATGTTTCCCCTATCTTTTAGTTTAGCCAACACATCTTTTAAATACCAATGACAATATCTTTAAAAAATATTAAATTACCTCTGAATTGTTAAAAAAAAAGTCATTAGGAATGTTTCCTTACTATTACAAGCACAGTGACATAGATACTTCCAGGTTTGATACCATCAAAACAAGTAATCACAATAGTAACTGTGGACTAAGAATGCATTAAATTCCGAAGTCAGTTTTATGCATGCACGTGCACTAACACCCACAACGGGATACTGGAACTGCATATACATAGAACAGACTATCTAGTCCAGTAACAGCATCTTTGGAAGTGGCCTTTGTATATTTAACAGGCTTTTTCCTCAGGCCATTTATGTTGCAAAATGAAAAAAATGAGTACACCCAAAAGCAATAAGTACAAGCCAAGCTATACTTCAGCTTCTTTGAAGATGAGTGTTCACTTAGGTTTTATCCCTCTTTTGAACAGTAATTCAGTGATAATTCTTTCTTTCCCATGTAGCCTTACAGAGGCTTGTAGCTGTTGTGATAACATATGCTTGAGAAACATCTGTGTTTCAGGCAAAGAGGCTTCAATAACAACTCACTTCACGATGTCTGCTTGTTCTGATGCAATCTGATTTCTGTCACCATGGTGGAAGAGATATGCCAGGCTTCTTCTACTGTATAGAGAAAGCCCAGCCCAATGAGATAAAAGCACACAACTGAAAACTCTTGAGATAGGAACCTTGTCAATTAAACCCAAACTGTTAAGAGTAATAAGCAGCTGCTAACCACTTTCATAGGCTCGAAATAGAAATTGCATTGTGCCGCAGAGCTCCCCACATAACCAAAAATGCCTGCACTGTTATTTCAGATTTAAGATATTTTTTTCTATCAGTCTTGAACTGTCATTGACAAATCCATAACTTGCCCTGTAAGGCCTAAATTCTTTTTTCATTATAGCACAAGACTCAGCTTCCTACCTCACTACTTGGAGAAAAGCACTGCAACTTTAGAACTTACTTGGCACTACTTATTTTCCAGCTTCCTTTTTTATCTGGCAAACATTTCAAAATTTAGCATTCAAGTTACATGGACTCAATTCAATTCCTAGATTAGATCATGAACCTGAGATGTATGGAGCATTTCCAATTCAAGCTCCAGTATAACAGATTTTTGCACCTTGCAAGATTCTGGTCTTCAAACTTTGCTGATTTCAAGAAATACATGGTCAAAGCTGAAAAACTAGAATCTTACCCTTCTGTCAAAAGGTCGGTATCCTTCCTCCTTCCTACCCACTGATCCCTCAATGTGACTGCTCTGGGGCAGCACCAGGTTGTCTCAGAATGCCCCAAGGAGGGCAGAGGAATGGCCTGAAGAGGCTAGAAATAGCCATGAAAAAAAGCCTTGGAGGAAATGTACCCATTATCTTCAGCTGATTATATAGTGATATCACTGGATAATGGTTGCAAAAGGTTTTCTGAGTCTGCTACAATCACGCAAAATGATTCACAAAGGAGTTACTGAATGAGCACTATCATTCTTGTTTGCAAGATTTCATCCAAAGCTTCTTTCTCCCAGTCTTACAAGTATGATAATTGCTGAAGCCTCTGGTATTTCCCCATGAAAAGCAAATTAGGCTTTAATGAAATATGCAGTCTCATTCCATATACTGAGGAAAATTCTCCCTTGCTTAATATTCCACAACTAAGATCGGGCAGCTCCTCAAAGCCAGAAGGGCCTGAGCAGATGATGCATCTCCAGTGGTATGCATATATCTGCCTCCTGCTTTGCCAGGGACAGTTGGCACCCAAGTCAATGCACAGGTTCAATGGTGACAAAGCTGTCAGTGCAACACAAGCAACAAGTTGTTAGGAACCCATGTGATTGCATTTATTAATACCTCCAGAGAATCTAAAGTCTTGTTGCTGGTACATGTTTAATCGCTGCTATTTCATTTTGAATTTTTGATTCTCAAGACCATCAACAAATATAGCAAACTATTAACTAGGCTATAGTACCATCACTTCAGAGACATTAATTGAGGCTGTGAAACCACAACAGGTGTAAATAGGCAGTCTTGCAATAATCCTATATATCCTTGAGCGACCACGTTTCATTTGATTCCCGATGAAAGCTTATCCCATTTCACTTTTAAGTCCTGCAGACTTCGAAGGCAGAAATCAAGCACACTTTTTAAAGAGGTATAGATTACAAAAGGAGGGACTTTCATATTCTAGCCTTCAGCTACTAAAACTGGATTGAATTTCTGAGCAATTCCACAAGCTGTATTAGATGAGATGAAATGATTTCCAAAGAGTGAGTGCTAGCATTAGAATTCATTATGATTTTTTTCAAGATAGGGTAGTGACATCACTTCACATGCATGCCCTCTCCTTCCTCTTTTTTTGTGTTAGACAAGGCAAATGCATAAAATTAATGCATTTGTCTCCTTGCTAGTAGCTAAATTAAGATGATAAGAAAGCATTCTCTACTTCATTTGTCTTTTGTTAAGGCAGTGCACTACTAAACAACATTTTTCTAAAACAAAGAAGTCAGTGCTTTAACAGGTTGATGTAACACTTTATATTTTTACACTGATCTTTGAAATGGACAGTCTCCCATGTGAGACCACAGTGGGAAACATGTATTCCTAAAGGAAAATGCTGCTCTATCACATTTCCAAACAGCTTTGTAATACGAAGCTAGATAGAATTAGCTATTATCCAAACACTACTTGCCCACAACGTGCTGTATATTTCTTATTCAAAGTGATGCTCGAAGGGGCAGAGAGGTCCCTGGTCTGACAATAGCCTGCTACCAGGTGGAAACAATTAAGGAAGGAAGCTCTCCACCACAGTGCAAATTATTTACTAGCAATCCCCACTGAAGCTCATGCCGTGACCTAATTTAACCACATCACTCGCTTCACGTCTCTCTTTCTGCATGCCTATGATAAGACAACCCCCTGAATTTTCCATGTCTCTACAGAATATTTTGATTTCTCTAATTTGCTTTAATTGTAGCTATTTTTAAAAATCTGTCTGCCTCTTCCTGAATCTGAAAGCTGAAATAAGGAACATCTTTCTTTGCTGTGAGTCAGCCTAATTCTGTTTACTCGCTATATATTAACTCATATGAGCTGAAACTAGCTCAAAGCTAATGACACTATGGCTTTTTGTTGTTAGTTTTGGGGTTTTTAATCATGAAAAATGGGGGATGGAAAAAAAAAGATAAAAGATATGCCACTGATTTTGCAAATTTTTTTTTATACTAGTCCTGACTTTGAAAGACTGGTATTTATATATACAGTAGAACAGTAATTATGCTAGTCTCTCTACCTTATCATCTTTCTCCATGACAGTTTTCTAATGAAGTACTGCAAGCAAAGGAAGTTTTTGTAAAAAACAGAAGTTAACAGCTAACTTGACAAGTTAACTTGACACATTCTGTATATTTTAGCTATGCTATTTGGTCATCTTTAGTATCTCAGTCATCTAAACCAAGAAGTCAGTATCCACTGCTTGCCACATTATTTCCTAATGTTATTGCTAACAACTATGCTGAAGTTACAGCAGACAATCCTATCGTATCTGTAGAAGTAAATGCCTTAGATATTTGATTTAAAATACCTATCATGAAGAGAAATACAGAAGGGGAGAAGTATGTCTGAAAGAAATTCACTGAGCCTGCAGTAGCTACCCATCTTTGCCTCCTCTGAGCAACTTCTCACTCCCAATAACTACCTTTGACTAGACCTAAATATTTTCAAAAGACAAAGTAAAATAAATCTTACTCATACTGCTCATTTGTTGTTCAGCTCAAGTTTTAAAATTAGAAGTGTGTTACAAAGCAAGACAGTGCAATTGGTGATAGCTTGAAAAGTGCAGCTTGGCAGTTTATAATGAAAGAAATGTTCCCTCTTGCATCATACAGTCACAGGTAACATGCTCTATCGAGGCAGTTTAATACAATTGAATGTTTTCCATTCATCTCAAAGGCTCTAGGTATTTGATACCACTGAGGACCACCTGCCCCAATGTGCAACCAAGAACATGCATAGCAGGAAAACGCTAGAATTCAGACTGTCTCTGCTTGGATTTCCTCTTTATTCAGCCAAATAGCCACTACAAGTTTGCCAGCTTCAAAAGTAAGGAAAAATATCACTTCCCGTCTTTCTCAGAAACAGCTGAGGGAAGAGGATGAACATGCAACATCATGGTCTCACTGAAGATTGCTCACTCCTGGGTCTTAAAGCTCAAGTTCTGAATCAAAAGACAGAGGAAACGTGACCAATACTTGAGATAACGCCATTTTGCCATGAGCACAAATACTTTTTTCTCCTCCTCCTTCCCAGTGCATGTAGTAAAACCATAAGTCCAATGCCCTTAAATAAGCATCAGTTACTGCAAGAGAGACTACAATCACAGTTTCTTCAGCATGTGGACAAAGAAAAAAAAGACAGGGATGAAAATAACACCTTTCACTATGAAGGGATAAAGTAAGAACAAGACAGTTATGAATGGGGCACGGGTAACAGCTCCTTCTCCTCTCAGCAGAGACCTGCAACACCAAAAGAACAGTAAAAATATCATCAGAAAAGGCAGCAGGGAGAACTCCAACACACTTAGTTCTCAATAAAGGCAGATCAACTAGAGAGTCTGTGAAGTTCTTTAGATCACCAGAAGGGGAAAACCAGACCAATTAGTTGCTACAATTATCAAAATCCATAAAATAGGGGGTCATTTGCTCTATCCCCTTGAGAAAAGAGGGGGGGATGTAAATTTATGGTTTAGTCCCATCAAGAACTTTAATAAGGGTCCATGAATTTTACACCATCCTCAAAAGTTTAAAAAGGTTAGTCTTGTTCTGAGAATATGAATCGTTAGCAAAACTGTCAGCCCTATAACATAATCACTGCTTTATTTCCTTGGCAACAAAGGAAACTTAATGGAAAGAGATTTAAAGTACAGACTGGACATTCCACTTCAGACTGTAATCTTTTCCAATGGAGTCTAGTTACAATACTTTTGATTAATATCTCTTGTAGAAGAGATTTGTAAGACCAAAAAGATCGTATACAATTTAAGAGTTTACAACAGCACTCACTTTTGAGTAGATTACTCTAAAACCAGTAGCTCATCTCCTAGTTCAAAGGTCTTTTAACAGGAACAGAATTTGAAACAAAGCTCAAACTAAGCAAATGTAAACGTGGCTTCTGCTTACACACATCTGTACTGAGGGAACAATCACACAATAGGTTTTCTCCATCAGTGCATTTGACTGGCACTGATTTAAAGCCGATAGTGTGCTTAGGCTGTTGTCTTGGTAGGTTAAACAAACAAATAAACAAGCAGAGATTTCTGCAAAACACTGATGTTGCAAATATATAGTCAACTATTAACAAAAATACTTTAAAAATGAAGCAAATCTCTTTAGGGATTGCATTGCCAGTAATATTGCTCAGCACTCCCAAATTAAAAGCACTGTGGAGAAGAAATATTGAAGTAGAATCTGAGTAAACATAAGAACTAGAAAATACCTGAAGAAGCAGAAAAAAACAAACCCGAAATACATTGCCATTGCCAATAGATTTGCCTCAATTACAGACAGCAGTGCCCAGCTGCATCAGTGTGAACTCAGGCAAAGCTGCCTAACCAAAAGTGCTTTGTATCATTTGTTCCAGGGTCATTTTCCCAACTCCCATAGAAAAGAAGGAATTATCAGATAGTTTTTCCACATTAAGGAGAAAAATCTGAGAAAGGTAGAAAAACATAACACAATACAATTGACAAATCTGGATAAACTCAACACTCACACTGGGAAAAAAAAAAAAACACCACTACCACAAAACCATTTAAAAAACAAACAAACAAAGAAAAAATAATAGACCCTATGGAATATGAGATTGTAAATTACAGCTTTTGAGAAACTGATTTTTACTGAGGCTAAAAACACTTTCTTCCCTTTCTTCTTTATGTCTTCAAACTGAAGGAATATGAAGAGATATAAAACATTAACATTTAGGCAATTTTAATTTTTTTTAAAGGTATATCACAAACTGAAACTCTTAGAAATTGCTCTGGATTAGGATCTTTAAATCTGGAAGACTTGCAAAGAGCCACTGGCACAGAAGTGTAAAGCTTGACTAGTATAAGTAAAGAATGGTCAAAGTAGGATTTGATTATAGCTTCCATTTAGCACTTCTGCAGTCACTATGCAACACACTGGAAGTTACACACACAACATCACTTCTGAAAGCACAAAATATAGCCAATAGAAGAAAAAAGCTCTTTTCAAAAACAGGGAAAATTAATTCAAACACTACATTTGTATTTCCTTCTTTCCTACCACTTTTTGGCAATGAAAAAGGAAAGGGATAAAACACAGAGTCTGCTTTCCAATACATAAATTTATCTTTCTGACTGCTTTAAAAGAAGGGAAAAGAATAAACACATTAAGGTTGGGGGTTTTTATATTAGGAAGCCATGAGGCACACAAAGGAGCAAACCATCATGAAGGGCTCTATTACACTCTGCTTTTTAAATGCTGACACAATGGTATTCATGGCACTTTGTGCGAAAAGCACTTAAATACTAATTCTTACAGGATGCAGAAGCAGCTCAGGTGCAGGACTGGCCAAGGTCCCCAGCCAGACCACAAACAGGGACTCTTTAGCTGCTGCCTTCACCTGCAGCTTGTTGGATCAGCACTACCAGCATCAGGACAAAGAAAAATGCTTTGAGACTAACTGACTTTGGAACTTAAAACACTCTCAGAAAGGCGTTTCCAACATCTCCTGGAAGGCTTGAATACAAGTTTACACTGCTCACCTAGTAACAAAGCCATGATATTGATAACAGCAAAAAGAGAGGGAGGAGGAATATACATTTTTAATCTCATCACATCACAAATCAGTGCAGAAATGCATTTGTAAGTCTTTTACATGTACCCTTTGGCAGTTATGTGGTGATTAATATTGTATGGTAGCAGCTTAGAAAGGTTGTAGGGTGGGAGGCTTAGTGCAGCATTCAGCTGCTCAAAGAAAAGCATCTGTAACTTGAAATAATAAGGGATAACCTTTGAATCATCCCGTTATATTTCTAGGTATAAAAAACATTAATAAACAGAGTGATATGGAAGCTCTAAAAAATGCAAATCAGCAACACTTATACACTTTAAAGGATCTCAAATACCAGCTTCAAATACTAAATCTATTGAATCTACCAGAACCCAATGTCAAAAACAAAAAGAGAAAGTAGCCTGTGCTAATCAGAGTTAATCCAGATTAATTTAGAGTTAGAACGTTATTTTTTTTTTACCTGTAGGAAAACAAGTTATTTTAACAGATAATCAGATATGTTTACAAAGAGAAAGCAGTTATTCCAAGTAATCTATGTTCAAACAGTCTAGCAGTATTTATGGAATGATTTAATCACATGAAATGACCCTTATCCTTCTCACACTGCAGATTATCCAGCAAATAATCCTTTATTTATTTAGAGGTGCTTTGTAGAAAAAGAACTGAAACAACTGCAGAGTGCTCTTCTTAAGTATAGTTCATTCACAAATCCATGCTGAAGCTAGAAATAATATAACGAAAGTTTTAAGAAACATGTTTACTTCAGGGATAGTGAGACATCATCTAAAACAAGGGCTGTTTGTTCCACTGAACTTGGCAAACAGCTTCAAATAATACAGAACAAACTTGGCAGCTCTGTATTTTTGATCTCTCCGAAGCAGGAATGCAACCACAAGGAACTGCTGACAGCACATCGCTAATCTGCATCCCAATCACAGGCACACAGGGGTCCACAGGGGAGAGGGTACCTGCAGCTGGTACCACTGGGACCGGTAACATTGGGGAGGAGTGTCTATCACTTATCCTTTTGAAAAAAAAACAAACAAACAAAAAACCCTAGAGTTCACTTAGTTGAAAGAGGGCAATGGCACTTAGATTTCATTGGGGATGATGCTGTTCTTATCTTCATCAGCTCAGCAGGGGTCATGGCCAGGTTTCTAGTACCCCTGCAGCTTTGCTGAAGGCAGAGGAATCAAAGGGAAACTCCCAACAGCTGCTGCAGGATTATCTCAGCAAAGCAGGCAAGGGAGGAAAAGCCAGGGGCCTTCAGCAAGGCCATCCTGCCCATCCTGCAGCAACAGTTCTTGGTAAACCAGCATATCATCAGGACTGTTGTGACAATGCTTGAGATCTAAAGGTGGTCCAGACCACTGACAAGGGGAAGACTCTCATGGATTTGCCCTGGAGGGTATACTGCAGCTAAAGAGCAAAATTCAGGAGTAGCATGTGTTGTACATAAGCACCATTCTTTCCTACTCTTCTACTTCACGCTCTCTTAGCGTTCAAGAGTAATGTAATATAGAAGAGACAGTTATTGGTATTCATTGACATAAAATCCTGACATTCATCCTTACAGAATAGTTGCCTAATGAGATGCAGCAGTTTACATTAATTATAAGAGTCAAGAAAACAAAGATGAGGTTAGGAGAGCAGAGTTACATTATTTAAAGAATCCAACCCACCAGTGAAGTCACCGTTCTGCAAGACACTGTACAAGCTCTAAGCAGATTTGTCCACAGCTCACGGGAGGTGCAATGTAAGGTTGAGTTAGGAAAGAACAAGCAGACACAGAAATAAGTGAAAAGAAAAAGAAAATAATTTTTAAAAAAGGAGAGGGAACAAATTAGTATAGACATGCAATACTGACATGCATGACAAGATTAGTTGAGCTTGAATCACTTTTATAGCTCATGGTCTATAATGATATGAAACTGCTTTTATTCTCCTTTTTTTTTTTTCTGGTAGGGTTGGGGTTTTGTTCGGTATTGAAAAGAACAGTTTTCCTAATACTAGATGACTAGGACTGGAAAATATAGAAGCGAAAAAAAAAAACCCACATTAAAAAACCAATACACAGAAGCAATAATTAGAAGGGAAAAGACTCTGTAAAATACCACTTCAAAAACATGCATAAAATTATGTACCTAGCTAAGGCCACAGGCAGGTCTTTGTTAAAGGCACACATTTTATTCAATAAATCAACACATTAGTGCAACTTCAAATATGTCAGTCTGAAAGCTCACACCACCTCAGGGAAATCTACTGATCAGCTTGTGGCATTGCTGATTTTGGTATTCCAAGTTTAAAACCAACACAAATATTTATTAACATTAACCATTGCATTTTGCTTCAGTGATTTACAGAAATACAACTATGTTCACAAAGTACTGGATTCCCTTTTCTCCTAGACACAAGTACGCTGAAGAAGCAAAATACAGTTTTCCAACAGCTTTCTGAAACACAAAAGGAAAGTTACAAGAGTGTGATTTAGATACATAACCAAAAAAAAAAGCAAGCAACTCTTTATTAAATGCAATTAATTTTGATTCTAATAGTCACTCCTTTAATTATGGTTGATGAAAAACATTGCACATAATTTGTTTTGCCCACACCAATATTCCAGATACAGATTTCCATTACCTCATCAATACCCACAGCATGAAGTAATCAGAAATAAAACTTGAACAAAATCCTTAACATTTTTATGTTCTTTAAAAAAATAAGACAGTCATACCAGTGTTTAGGGTTATATAAGCAATCCTACTAAGTAAAATAAAAAATGGGCAGGGGCAGATATGAAGTATGTTGGTTTTGGGTGCAGCGTTGGTTTTAGTTTCAGAACATAGGCCTCAAGGACAAGCACTTTAGGCCTGGGACTGCTGCTATTTGTATAGTCTCTCAGATAGCAAGGACCCAACTCTAGAAATATTTGACTGCTTTGAAACTCATAATAATGAATTAGAAGGTATATAGTTTATACTTTTGAACCACCCATACTGCAGATAAGCCATTTACTAACCAAGTCTGGTAATGGTCTCCATCTCAGCTTTCTGGCTACAACTGCCCCAAAGATAAAGTGACAGCTCTAGCATATGCCAGAAATATCTTGTCATGATTTGACATTAAGCTGTTTCTAGTAACGGGGAAAGGGGCTGTAAAGATGGCTCCTGTAAGCAGTTGCTCAAAACTCTCCCCAGCTCTGATCCAGACCAACTTCTGTGGTGGAGCCAATTAGATGCCTCCTCCATCACTTTTTAAGAAGAAGCCAGAAGAAGAGGGTTCTACCTGTTTCTTCTTTTTCTCTCCCTTCTTTTTTTCCACCTGGTGGTGATGCAAGGAGTGGGAAGAGTGAGGGAAAAAAAAACAACCATGCTGACTTCAAGGTCAGTGAGGGAAGAGAGGAAGAGGTGTGCTGGAGGACAGACTCACTTGCATTCTGCCACTCTAACAAGGTGAATGGGGCGCACTGCGCGACTGTTGTGATGCTCCTTTGCTAGCATGGCCAAACTATGACATATCTAAATCCAAGGAACTCAGATTAATGTTAAGGCAAGGATACAGTGATGTTTCAGCTCAGACTCTCTGTGAGTATATTTAAACTTCAGAGGAACACAAGATTGTGTGCTACTCAAGTCAGGCCTTACCCTGAACAATGTCCTGGTTTTAGTCCTCTGTTAGGTTGGATAAATATTGCAGTTGTCCCTCGTATTTGTACAATCTCCAAAACTCCAATTAAATTTGCCTTGAAAATAGAGTATTATTGCCATGTGGACTTAAGATAGCTAATCAAAACAAATTATGAAATCTAGTCTAATTATATAATGCATTTCTAAAAATCTTGTGCCAGCATCAAAAGTCAGGCAATATGTACGGAAATGTAGGAAATCTTTTAAAGGTTCATTCAACACTGGGAGCATCCATCAAACATTTCAGTAAAACTCCACATAGAGCTGGTCTCAGAAGTACATTAGTTGTGCTTATATTTCCAGGTTCAGATAAGTCTTGGAGGTCTGGGAATACTTAATGTGTCTTTACATTTCTTCTTTAATGTAAAAAATAAGTTTTCCTGTGTCCTTTAAGGTAAGACATGGTAAGAAAGACAATGAAGTTCAAAAAGAAAGACGAAAGCCTATGTACCTGGAATTAAAGATGTATGTTTGTCTTGTATGACAATAACCTAAGCAAACACAGGGAAAAGAATATGTGTTTAATTCATAATATGTAATCTAATAATGAGGTAATAAATGAATGCCACATGCTGTGCAATGCTACATTTGAAACTCACAGTCAGTTCTCATGTTGACAGGGATTTGAAAACTTCTTCAGAGTAAAGCAGTTAAAGCACAAGGCACAGTGCCACTTTCCCAAGAGTTTCTTTAGCTTTATATCATCAACTATTTATTCATATACATAGCCCTAAAAATAGTATTGTCTCTGCTGATAGCCTCTCATCCAAACTGCTCTTGCCAAGACTAGGTTAAAATCTAGCACTTCATTAGCCACACAGCAGCCTTGGCAAGGACCAGCTCAAAGCAGCAGTGCTTCACATTGTCGCCTTCTGTCCCAAACTAGGACATTGTGTGAGAAATAGCCAAACAAGGCAGCCACGAAACTTTAGCTTCTGCAGCAACCTAGTTTTTGCACAGCAACAACTAAGCCTCTGCCTTCACCCACATTGTTTTATCCGTTTTCCCTTCCCAAACAATTTATCTCTTTTTTAGTCTGCATTGTGTCTTTCTCCTTGAATGGGCTTAACTTTATTAACTAAGCCATTCCTCATTTTTCCTACTTTGGTTCCAGCGTCTGTTTTCTGTATATGCTTTATTAGCTTTCCACTGTAGGAAACATGAGAGGAGAAAACCATCCAAGGAGATGGAGAGAGAACAGGTTAGAAGAGCAAGCTGAAAACTCATGAAAGGCAGTAGTGAAATTCAGAGACCTCTCCAGACAGCCTTCCCCCTGCCCCCCCCACACCAATACCCTCTGGCAAGATTATTGGTACCAGTTGTTTATCCTCATTCCCACTAACAGCTTACAGCCCACTTACACCTTTCAGATCTGTTGGCTGCACTGATGGTATGACTGATCTCACATTGGTTTCAGTGAGTCAAGCATCTTTGGCTTAAGCAGTTTCACCTAGACTGACTCACTACAAAAGAAACCATTGAGACTGCCTAAGCCTTGGGCTAATGTTTCTTTCAGCAAACTCAGTAGCAGCATTCACACTCAGAGAGCAATTTTTCTCCCAGTTTCTGTACCCAGTTTGGATCTTCTGCATTCCATGCACCTAAAAGTCACCAAAGGCTATATCTCATTTTACCTTTCTCATGATTTCCATTTTGCCTTCTTATCTCTGCAAACTTTCCTCCATTGTCACCATAATGCTTAGATGGCTCTTGTACCTGAAAACACAACACAGCTTCAAACACACAGAAACACTACACTTACGTTGCCTCTTTTGCATGCATTGCTCTTCTCATACCTTTCAGTTTGAAGCTCTTTGGGGCAGAAAATCTCTTCTCAAGCACTCCTGAAAGCACTTTAAGATACCACTACCTACCCAGTGGGATAATGTACCCGAAATGAATGTAACTGCATAAGCACCTTATCAGACCAAAACAGAACACTATTTAACCTTAAAAATGACAAACACTGACGGAGAATTGAGGAAGCATTTGCCCCAGACATCTCTGCACACAACAGCTGAAGAGCTTTGTAACACTGCAGAACCTCCTCCTGTCTTGCTTTTTCACTTTCTTCCTACTTGCCTGCTACACCACAACTTCACTGTCTATCTCTCAATAACTGCACAATCAGCAGTAAAAAGCAGTTGAAGTTCTCCTCCATTCTCCAAACACATATGTAGTGTTAGTCTCCAACTTGGAGAAGAGACAAGATTCTGCACCCACCTGTAAGGAGAGAGAGCAAAGAAAATTTGCAGCCTGAATCTAACCTCACTAGGAGGCTCATGTTCCTCCCATCACTGGCACTTTAAAGTCATGAACAGAGGAAAAAATAGCCTCAACAGCACACTAAAATGAAGTCATTTCAAAGAATGAATAGTACCCATTATTTTCTTCAGACTTCTCTGTTTCTCTCTCTTCCCAAGTTCCTAATACAATAGAGTAGGTTGAGATTAAATGAGAATTAGGCTGCAGCTTTTTAGTATGCTACAGGTAAAAACGGGTGAGCACGCACAAAGGGCACATGATAACATTATGTGCACATGCACTATTCTGTAACTGTTTCCATAGGCACAAAGGACTGACAGGCTGCCATAAGACTTCATACTAATTGCTTGGTTGTGTGTGTGTGTGTTATGAAATGTAAATGAGGACTCCCTCAAAAACCTGGAATATTGCACTTATCTAAATCTCACAGGATTAAAGGGGCAGTCATTCAAATATTTATCACCAAGAAATGTGAAACTAGGCTGTACAAAGATGTTCTGCACAAAGAAAGAGACGGAGATCCGTTACTGTATCCGATAGTTGTTTTGCTGCACATGCAGCTCCAAATCAAATATGCAAGCTCGTGAAACATCTGGAGGGGAGAGCCTCAGATGGTGAGAATTGTCACAGTTATGGTAATACCCACAGTGTCTCTTTACCAAGCGTGATATAAAATTCAGTAGTTTATATACATGATGATTAGAACAGTTGAAATAACTATTAACTATTCCATGACTCCTGTGATTGAAGGGGGACAGGACAGGAAGGGGCAGGCCTGTAGCTGCTATTTTACTGCTCCCTTTGAAAGAGTCTCCCACTACTAAGTTCTTCTGAATAATGAAACATAATAATGACATTAATTCTTTACATGCACGTATGCCAAAAAATATAAAATAAAAATATCTTATAAGAACAAGCACAGCCCATAAACATTTTCATTGCTTCAATATTTAGGACCAACCAAGCGTTTTATGAATTGTAGTTATTTACGATGTTTTATATACTCTGTGTTTGTTTATGCCCAAAAGGTTCACCTACTTCCTCACTGTAGCTCTCCCATTATGCAACAGCAAGACAGGACAGACTTCAAACTGCCTCGCAAGAGCAGTCTCGTATCCTTGCAGGCCCTCCATCCTGCAAACACTCAGCCATGTGTTTAAATTTATGTACACAAGTAGTCTCACTGAACTCATTCATGAAATTCTAGCCTTATTTAAATTGCCACAGGTTTTATCATTGAATCCAGTTGGACGCAGATTTCATCTAAAGGGGACTATTTACATCTGAAAAGCTGAATACACGTCCAAGCATTTGTAAAACTGAAGTCTTAGCTGCAAAGCCAAGGCATACACTACCATTTTATCTATTACTGGCATGTAGGAACTACAAAATTATTTGCTTTTATCATGACTTTAACTGAGTTAGGACACAATAAACAGATCATTACTAAAGCAGACTATTAGCTTCTATTTTTCCTCCTTTTTGGATATTACTAAGCAGGCTATTCATCCTCACCAATCTGCTCATTTTTTCCATTTCAATAAGCATGAAATAGTTAAAGCATAATCATCTACACAGAAACACTGAATTTGTTTAGCTGGCAGGTTCACTTGTTCATTTGTACTTCAAAAAAAAAAAAAACTTCAGGCAGGTATAATAGACATACAGACAAACAGATTAGTAATTTGCAGTTTTCTTTCTTTAATTACAACACCAGCAATATTCAACCAGTCTAAATTGAATTCAATTAAACCAAGGTTTAGTCAGTTCCTGAAGCAATAGCTGAAATATAATCTCTATGCTTGCTTCCTCATTTAGTTTTATTTAGCACGGATAGTGTAAGGTGATCCAAGTACCTAATTTCTAACCTTCAGCAGAAAAAAAAAAAGCTAAAACAGGAAACCCAAAAATTGCAGTGTCAACAGGGGTCTTTTGCTGCCAAAAGTAAAATTATAGAAGTGCCTGCTGTACAAGAGTTCCTGCTGAAATTCAGAACAACTACTAAAGAAATAAAGACTCTCTGAATAAAAATAAAAAAAACACCTTACTTTTTCTGATTACCATAATGCTGACTGTATTTATGAGTCTAGAAATTCCCAAGGGCGTAATTTGACACCAATTTAATCATTCTGTTGGAAGATTCACTGATTGCAGGGTCCATCCCTTTACTCCCTCCATGACCTGCGTTGCCGATGAAGACATAAGACAGCATCACAACCATAGATAAGATGAAAAATTATGTCTGTTATTACTTGTGCAGCTAAATGTGCATATTAAATGCAACCAACCTGTTATGAACAGGGTTCTTTTGCATTTTACAATATAAACTACAGCATGATAAGCAGCCTTCCCTGAGCAGCTTATCCTACAAGTGTGGTCATTTACTCTTGGCGAAGGACTAACTGGTATGATTTCAGGTTCTTTCTAAGAATTATCACAGTATCTGTTTTTTCTTAACAGAATTGTGCTCTGCTACCTCATTCATTATACGCAGGATTTCGGTCCACCAAAAATGAGGATGGAAAACAAATACTCTCCACTCATTCGTGTCTTTTCAGCCACGTATAGCAGTATATAAAGTATAACATTGTGTATTTCCATATTCCACACACAGATGTTTCTCCATGAATTCTTATTTTGCATATCTCTTTCAAGATTAAGTGCTCTCAGTGCCCTTCTTCACATAAAAACATTCAGTCTTCACTCCTGCTGTGCCACACAATGAACAGATGTCCCTAAACCTTTGCTCACACTAAGATCCAGAATAATTTATACTTTTATGCTGAATGCTTCAAATTACCCTAGACCAGAAAGAAAATTTCAGTAAAGTGATTTTAATCCCACTCATTACTGAAAATTCTCATCCATGTTATTTAGATTTTTCCTTAAATATTTAAAGAAAAAATGAGGCATAGACATGTAATAAAATACTCTATGGCCTGGAATCCTTTCATCTTTTCCGTACTTACATTTCCGTGTGTTTTTGTTCTTTATTTTCATGCTTTATTTTCATTTTACTTATCCAGAACATAGTACCATAACATTACAATCAAGCAGTAAAAAAATGAGTTTTAAATCTTTTCACTGTAAAATACACTCATACACTTTTTCACATCATTAACAATTAGCATAACAGGAACATAAACTGAAACTCCTTGCCTATAATAAGCTCCAACACAGGAAGCCTCAACAAAATCTACAAATTTCACTCTGCAAGATGTTTAGAACCAGCCAAGCACAGAGCCAAGTTGGTAGATTTAAATATCACACACAGCATGTGCTTTCTGGAAACTCTGCACAAGAGGGTGGTACCTTGCTTCAAGCTACCGCATCAGAGCCTTTCAAGATATGTAGATCATATTCATCACCATGGTACCTGCAGACCTGTACTATCCAATTTTCCTGCTTAGGCAAAACTTCTTGTCCAACATTATCCCCAAGGAGCACCAAGATCTGCAGCTGTGTAAAGAGCGTCAAACCTTTTCCTGCAAAACTACACACACCGAGCCAAGGCTCAGAATTACAGTAGATTGAGCATATGCCAGTGTCAAATGGACAAAACACTACAGGTATTCCTATGCAGTCAATATTTTTATCATTTTTCAAGAGAGTAAAATACCACATATTAGTACTCATTAGAATTACAACATAGCAGATTAGGCATGGAGCACCCAAAGAAGTGAAAGCCAATATTCCTTTCTTCTTAGTGGGATCCTTTCTTCACCTCACCAGACACTCTACCAGCCCCTAAACAAGGCAGCCCTTACTTGTTTTCAGAAAGAATTGCACACAGTGATTGAATCTGGATTATTTAAAGTAAAAAAAAAAAAAAAAATGAAAGGAAGAGATGACTGTCTCCTAGAGGAGAAGTTTCCTGCAAAATCTCTGACAGGTTTATTCTGTCTCAGCAGATCAGGTTTGTTTGCTTAAAAACATCAACTTTTATATTAATATCCTTACGTTATTTTCTTTGTCAAGTGCTAGAAGCAGGCTCTAAATTCCAGAGGACCAACTAGCTTCCTACTCCCTGGACATTCAATCCTTCCTTCTGCTTTTAACTCTGTATCAGCCAGGCATGAAGCTCCAAGTACAAGGAGCTTTGTTTCGTTGGTGAAGACTGGGTTAAGGATCAGCTGAGCAATTTGGATGTACATAAATCCATGGGCCCTGATGGGATACACCTGCAGGTGCTGAGGGAGCTGGCAGAAGTCATTGCTAAACCACTCTCCATCATCTTTAGTAAGTCATGCAGAACAGGACAGGTGCCTGAGGACTAGAGGAAAGCAAATGTCACTCCAGTCTTCAGAAAGGGCAAGAAGGAGAAGCTAGGTAACTACAGACCGGTCAGCTTCACCTCCAACCCTGGGAAGGCGATGGGACAACTTATCCTGGGTGCTGTCTCCAGGCATTTAAATGACAAGAAGGTCATTAGGAGCCATAAATATGGTTTTACCAAAAGGAACTCACGGTTGACCAATGTGATAGCCCTTTATGAAGATGTAATCAGATGAGTAGATGGTGGTAGTGCAGTGGTTGTGGTTTATCTCGATTTCAGTAAAGCATTTGACACCATCTCCCACAGCATCCTCACAGCAAAAATAAGAAAGTATGGGCTAGATGATCACATAATGAGGTGGATTGTTAACTGGTTGAAGGAAAGAAGGCAGAGGGTTGTAATCAATGCAGCAGGGACTAGTTGGAGGCGTGTATCTTATGGAGTCCCTCAGGGGTCGGTGCTGGGACCATTACTGTTTAATATATTAATGACCTTGATGAGGGAACAGAGGGCACTGTCAGCAAGTTTGCTGATGATACTAAACTGGGGGGGAGTGGCTGACATATGAGAAGGCTGTGCTGCCATTCAATGAGATCTGAACAGTCTGGAGAGTTGGGCAGGGAGAAATCTAATGAAGTTCAACAATGCCAAGTACAGAGTCTTGCATCTGGGAAAGAATAATCCCATGTACCAGTACAGGTTGGGGAATGAACTGTCAGAGAGTAATGTAGGGGATAGGGATCTTGGGGGTCCTGGTGGACAGCAGGATGAGCATGAGCCAGCAATCTGCCCTCGTGGCCAAGAAGGTCAATGGCATTCTGGGGTATAGTAAAAGGGGAGTGGGTGGTAGGTCGAGAGAGGTTTTTCTCCCCCTCTACTCTGCCCTTGTGAAACCACATCTGGAATATAGTATCTAGTTCTGGGACCCTCAGTTCAAGAAGGACAGGGAGCTGCTGGAGAGAGTTCAGTGCAGGGCCACAAAGATGATGAGAGTGGAGCATCTCCCTTATGATGAAAGGCTGAGGGAGCTGGGACTCTTCAGCTTGGAGACTGGGGGTTAACCTCATTCATGTTTACAAATACATAACAGGTGAGTGCCAGGAGGATGGAGCCAGGCTCTTCTCAATGATATCCAATGATAGCACAATGGACAACAGGTACAAGCTAGAACATAAGAGGTTTTTCCATAAGGAAAAACTTCTTCTGTGAGGGTGACAGAGCACTGGAACGGGCTGCCCAGATAGGTTGTGGAGTCTCCTTCTCTGGAGACATTCCAAACCCATCTGGATGAGTTCCTGTGACCACCAACTCTAGGTGGTCCTGCTCTGGCAGGGGGGCTGGACTAGATGATCTTTTGAAGTCCCTTCCAACTCTTAATAATCTGTGATAAATCAGGGTAATTCAGAGTTCTGCTTTGAATGCATATAAACCAACTCCTGCAACATTAATAGAAGTAGAATTAAGTGAGGTTTTTTTTTCTTAAAAACAAGTACAATTCTACAGCAGATCACACTCAAAAGAAACCATGGCCAACCTGCTCTGGCTAAATGGCATCTAGACATCTCACAATTCTATGGAAACAAAGTATGTAAAGCAGCTTGCATTAAATTTCCCTTCTTAAAGTCCAAGTCATCATTTTAGAATAGTCAGATGCCTACAGTTAGATTTCCTTACCAAGGCTCAAGTCATGCTGGACTAACCAACTCAACAGACCTACTAAAGATGCCATTTCAGGTGCCAGGAGCTTGCAATCATACTATGAACAGGAACAGGGTAAGTGGAAGCAGAAGCACTAAGAGATGTAATGACTGGCACAGCAGCTCAGGGCACATCCAGACATACAGCTCCAGGCCTGCTAAGCTGAAGAAGGCCCCACCTGCCAGCTATCAATACCCTATAAGCCACATGACCACAAGCACCTCCATAACACTAGGTGGAGCAAGGCAGTGCTAGTGCAGAGCTGCTGTCAGCAGTCATTTCGAAGTCCAGAAAGAGCATAAATGTATCTGTCAGCAAACAGCAGCCTAAATGTTACTCTGGCCTGATCCAGCTTGGGATTTGCTGTTCTAGCATGAGGCCAAACATGTGAGGAACCCTTTTCTTTGTGGCCTTTCCTCATGCTTAATTCTTTCAACTTCTAAAAAAAGTGTATCTTGAGAACTCTCCAGAAGCATGAAGTTTATTAAAGAGAAATACTAACATTTTTAACAAGCCAAGTGATTTACATACAAGAGATGAGTAACGTATTGTGAAATGGAACAGAACATATAGCTATGTCTTTTGACACAAATACAAAATTTATTCAAGCATACTGGTGTTACAAAGAAGCTATAAAGAACTGTTAGTAATACAAAATGAAAGCTGCTACATATAAAAATGCTATTTGATTTGATCAAATTTTTTCATCATTCCCTCAGTACTTCTTTCAGCAAGCTTTATTTATATAGCCATACAGCACTGAAATTATTTTTTTGGCACTAGAACCCTAACTCAGATCAAAGTACTTTCAAAGAGCCCAAATTTTCTTCTGCTTTAATTATAAAAACATAAAAGATCAGAAGTTTAATTACAATTAATTAATTTAAAAGGAAATCTTTCTTCTGCAACTAATGTTAATTTTGCAAGACCAATCCTCCTTTTCCACCTGAAAAAAACAAAAAACCCACATACAAAAAAAAAAAAAAAAGCCCTCACCTTTATAAGTTTCCTCACACACAACTGAAACTGTTTGAAAAAATGAAGCACATACACTGAAGTTTCGTGGAATTTATTACAAGGAAACTCTTGTTATAATTCAAGGTTTTGCAGCAAGGAAATACACAGACAGACGCATACCATACCTAGAGGTATCTTCCCATGAACTGTACAGTGGGCTTTTTTGGAATGGGAGTTGAGAGGAGGCATGCAAGGCCAAAGAAAGGATGGCAGAATGAGTGTGACCTTGCTAGAAATCCATAAACCCAATTTCCAAACGAAGCTTCACAATGTATTTCAGAGTTGCCCAAGATGATTCACTGATGATATTCTGGCACCAACAAGGACAGCCAGGTAAATACAGAGAGGTTTAATCTAAGACATAAATATTTTCATATTTTCAGTAGTATCTAGAGTGCAGATGTACAACACACAAAATAAGGCTTCTTAAGCTCCTGCCTCACTTCTGAACCTGTGCCTCAATTCTAAGTATAATTTCTTTATCTTCCTATTAAAATAATTACAACAATCAACATTGTTGCCACACTAAGCAGATAAAGAAAATAAATATGGTATCAAGTACAAAAGAAGGCATCACAGCACCTCCATCTTCACATGACTGTTGGAAATTAGAAGATGTGACAAGCATAAATATGTCTATTTTTAAAACACCTATGAATAACCTATGGAACAAGAGCTACAAGTGGATTCTTCCACTCAGAGTCACAGTCAAGGCAGCATGGGCTCCTTCCACTTCAATAAGAAAAATCCCCAGTATTTTCTGGGGTTAGGAAAGCTACTCTAATGGCTAGAGGTGAGTGCAGATGCTTCATCTGGATTTCCTAACTCTAATTTCTTTATCTCCTTCTCATAGTAGCCCAGTACAAACTTCCTTAAAGGAGCCAAACAAATATAACCAATTCTAATCCAGGAACACTGTCTGGGTGTAAAATGAAAACATGTTAACATAGTGCCACAACATCACATAAGAGGTAAAAGCACCAAGAGTATGCGGAAGAGAAATAACACAGTAGCAAACAGCTTATAAAGAAGACATCACATGCTTCAAAAAGTAGACTTTTAAGCGCACCACTTCACTGTGCTGCTTTGCACACTGGGCAACAAGATCCTCCTGAAACACACTCTGAAAATTGTGAAATCAAATCACACACATGAAAGATCTGAAGACACTAAAGTCCAAGTCCCAGAAGTGGCTGATTTTCAGAATGAATTCCCACTTCAAGACTTCATGCGAGAGCCCTGAAACAAATGAGTCATTTGCAGAAAATAAAACTACCCTGGATTAGGAGTTCTAGTTCTCCCTATGCTGCCTCTGAGATGTTAACCTATTACTTTAAAATACAGTGACCTGCATCTTTCATTTCAAAGTGACTACTAAAAGCCTGTCAAATGTATAGACATGAATATAAAAAGAACTTCAATTTGACAACTACATCCTCACTTACAGCACTTACAGCAGCTTGAACTCTGAGTATAGTAAAATACACCTCAGGAAAACACTCTGGGCTGGAAGGTGGGCAACAGGAAGCACTGCAAGACACATTAGTCCAACACAGAGACCAGCCACAGACTTAATATTTAGAGTTAAAATGATGGCGGTGCAGACCATCAACATGGATTTGGGGGCTTGAGTGTAACTGTGGTACTCCACAGTAAGGGGCTTGGCTGACCTCTATGTACAGACAGATTTATTTTCCTAGAACTAGTATAAATTCTTAAAGATATTTATAACAGAGTGTTTTTTTCTCCACTAAGTAATTTCGTCACCTGAAAAACACAGCAAACATCAACTTAAGGAGACTATTTTCAGTGGAAGAGTTTTTCTCAGTGCTTTACTCATACACTGGAACTTGTACGTGCCGGGTTTTTTAATCCCAAAGTAAACAGCCATTACCAGCTTCAATAGTTACAGAGAAAAATCTAAGAGCTATTTTGAACAGCATCAGCTAAGAAATATTCCCATATAGAAGTTGGTGGAGAGATGTTGTAAAGGCACTTCTAATGCACAATAATGTTAGGAGACTACACACTTACCAACCAGGCACTGCCTCTCGAAGTATCTGAATCATAGAGAGCAACCCAACTCCGGCCTACATTCCCTTGCATCAGAGGGAGAGAAAATCCTCAGAAAAGAAATTAATAAATGTAGTCACACATACTCAGAGCAGGTAGCGAAGCAATTGGAAATCTATCTCTAAGTTGGGACCTCAGACACATACCTAAATAAAAGATAAGTACATTGCAAAAAAGTTCAAACACTGCTTTGGCATCAGAAAAATGCCCTAAGCATAGGATGCAGGTGGTTCTGCAGCAAAGTCGGCAAAGTTGCACTCTAGAGCCTGTTTCCTGGGCACAGAACTAGTTACTAATCAGTACATGTAAAAAGACAAGGAGGTGGGAAGACAGGACAGAGACCTAGGAACAGTTTAGGGTGCTGCTGAGTGGGTTTGTTCCCATGACAATTTGGGTCACCAAATTGTGACCTTATTTCAAGAGTTCGAGTCCTTTTTTAGGACTTAAGCATGCGAATTATCAAGCTACATGGAAATAGCATCCAGGCACTGGCAGAGACTTTACAGCTATAGTTCTGCTATCAATTACTGTGTTGTTCCTCTGAACTAATACTGGACTATCTGACTAAAACACATAGGAGTTCAAATAATACAATCCTCTCACTAGCAAAATAGTCTAGAGTAATGGTAAATTCAGGAGAAAAGCCTCCTAGAAATAGGATGCTAAATTCAGAAAAAAAAAATCCTGTCCTCCCTTGAACAGGTCAGGGAGGGTTTTGGGGGCTCTACTGACAAGTTGGTGAATAATAGGGGATATGAGAGACCAGTCCAGTTGTCTAACAGCAATGGTTTGTATCATCATGTGGAAAATCCTCATTCAATTACCTGTCAGTTTCTGGCTTCCTGGGCCAGCTGGGACCAGGAGCTCTGCTGAGGCCAATGTGCTTAACTCCTGGAGAGAAGGAAATGCTCCAAGGCAGTCAACAGTGACCCATACAAATAAATTAAGGAGCCTTTGTGGCAGACTAGTGGGAAGCCTGTCCAGCTTTCTGCTGGAAGACAAATGCCAAAAAAAGACTTGGTCTCAAATTTTAGGCATACAACAAAACATGCTATGCTGTTTATTATGGTGATGGTATATACACCTACATGTGTTTTTAGAGGCTACTCTGTTTTTAACCAGTTTTTGAAGTCTGAATATGGGCTATTTGAATAAAACACTGGGAAAACAAGTATCAAAAGAATTCAGATATAAAAGACAAAACGGCTTATGCTGAAAGCATAATATTTATAGTAAAACAACAGCAATTAAAAAGACAAAGGAAAGAAGGGATATGAAGACAGTAAACGAGTGTTATTTACCTCCAACTGAAACCTCCCACTCTTCTTGAAAAAAATCTCCTCATGAAGCTAGTAGGACAACGGAAGCTAACGGAGTAATTCACAGTGTCCTAGGGAACGCAAGGATTAGTATTCTAAAAAGCCACTCTTACTTTTTCTCCCTCTTGAAGCTTAGCAAGGCCTGGCTGAGGTGGCGGAGCATCGGAGTATGTCGACCAGTCACCCCCAGTTACAGAGCCTGGGTGGCCAAGTTTCATCAGCTGCAAATGGTCTGATTTACTGGCTTTCTTTGTCCTTGAAGCAAAACAGATTGACAGATTATTTGATCCTCAGTCACTGCCCCAGTGATCCAGCATATTTCTTTGTCTCACAAAAAGCTGTCAAATACGAACAACAACAACCCTGTGCTAAGCTGAAGCATCCTCCAAAGACAAACTGTATATCACTCCCTTTGGAGACAGCCCTTCTGAGACACGGGTCTGGAAGGTATTTCAGCTGTCCTGAAGTAGCAAATTGAGCAGTAGTCAACACATTAAATAATATTTAAGGTGCCATTCCAAAAACCAATTTTGTCTGGCTCTTCAAGTTTCATTCAGCAAGAGGCTGGCCTTTGGGGAAAAATGGTATAAAGTGGAGTTCTGCAGAGGGTAAAACTGGGAAAGAAATTTCTGTATTTACACTCTCTCCTTCTTACTGGAGAGAGAGCACCTATGCAAGCAGTAACACAAATATCTCAAGTCTAGAGGAGCATCCTGAGACTGCAGGAATACTACCTAAGAACCTGATCTAGAAGAAGGAAAATGACTTAAATAACCCACCCACAAAACAAGCTCCAACTTTAAAGGAAGATAAGGAGAGTTTATAAGATCAATCACCCCAAGCGGGGAAAGCACAGGGAGTTCAAAGGTTGCCAAGCTTCAAAGGCAAACAATAGGCTTCCACAATCAAAAGAAATTCCGAAACTAATTTTAAAACCCGAGGGCCAAAGTGCAAAAGGGAAACAAAAAATAGAAAAGGAAAATTTCAGCTTGGTGTTCCAGCCTGCAGATAAAATGCTCCCATCTTTCAAACAACCATTTCAGATAAAAATTAAGGATTAAACCAAAAACAAAACACCGAGGAAGTGGGCAATTTAAAAAACTTCTTTTTCAAAAATACAGTTAAAGTAAAAACTGTGTCAAGCCTATAAAATATTTAGAAACAATTGGGTTTTTTTTAAATCTAACTGTAAACAGTGACCCAAAGAACAGAATCGCTTTTCCATAAGTAACAGTAAGAATAAGCATCTTGCAGATTTAGTCTGCTTCTCCAACTGTATGTTTAGAGGAACTTTCACCACAGGTTGCCAGCAGGCTTGCATCTACAGCTTCAGCATCAAACATTTCAGCTAAAGAAAGAAATTTAATAAACAAACAGCAGAGTCTGCTTCAGTCAACTTAACAGAAAAAAAAAAAAATTAAAAAATAAATCCTTGCAGCCAAAAACACAGGAAAGAAATTTCCAGATGAGGGAGGCAAAGGAACTCTTAATTCAGCACTCTTACAGCTATCAGATGGTTAACAAATTGAGATGAGAGACTTCTGAGCCTTTTGAGCGACTTTCACTCGGGCAAACTTAAAGGATTCAGAAGTGCAGCTGGAATACATATGGGAGATGCTGGAGAAAGTGGATCATTTGAATTCGTAACTCCATTGTGTGGTAGAGGAACTTCCTGCAGATGAGACACATCCCGTCAGTGCTCAGGGAGACTCTCCATCTGCTAACAGTGATGAATTTATTCTCTGAACCAGCTACCATAAGTGACGTGGTTTACTTAATGTATATATGCAACAAAAATCTTAAAATAAAGCCCATGGGGACATAATTTATTTTTTGCTTCCAGAAACCTCTATACTAGACCACCTCCACTGGAAAAAAGAAACAACACACTATTTTGATTATGATTTCACATTTCATCAAACTGCTTCATTCAATACCAATTTTTATGCAGAAATCCTTTTTAAATCAAAAACCAAATATGTTTTCAGGTTATGTTCAGCATTTAAGAAATGGAACTGGTATCCTATTAATAGCATATTAGCATGCCAGGTTCATCACATAAGATATTGATTACTGGTTATCTTGTTTGATACTCAAGTACACTACCTGAAAACTACAACTCAGCTATTCACGTATCTTTTCCAGATTTAAGTCCCTGTTTCACATATAAATTATGTTTATATCAATTTAAAATTAGCACATATAAGGCACAACAGGAGGGACAAAGGGAAAACACTACAGAGAAAGCATACAATTCCCCATTCCCCCACTTCTCTTCACCATCCGTCTCACCGCTGGAATTCAGAAGACTGCAGCCACCTGCAAACCGGATCAACTGAAGCTAACAGAGGGGCACTTTGAGCTGAAAAATCGAGAGCAGGTGACAAAAAAGGGTCGTAAAAAATCACAGATGTAAATTAATAATCAACACACAACAAGGAGACAGATGGCAAGCAATTTTCCCCAGTGTACTTATACTTGTTCTTCTAGTGCATGTATTTGGGTCACTTGCTAGATTAAATTTCATGTGGCAGATCCAACAGAGGTACTGTCAAATGTGTACAGGCTCGGCCTAGTTTTAAATGATGCAAGTCTGACACTAGAAAGTGAAAGCATTTATCAGGATTTCTTCAATGCAGTTCGCAATATTGCCCTGCAACTTCAAAACAAACCTTGTTGGATATTTGCTACCATCATCAGGACTGCCTCATTCAGACCTGCTAAATAAAATGTAGCATGAGCTACAGAAAGTTAGTCAGTGCTACCAAATCTCACCAAAGAGTCCTACGTGGAGACAGACAAATCTGTATGTATTTTCCAGGGGAATAATTTTGTTAATGTGACAGAGAGAAAATATATCACTCAAGGTTAAAGATTCCAACTAATACCATCCTTAAAATATGCCTCTGTTCTGACATTTGAGAGTAAGAAGGAACATCTCAATGGATAAGTAGCTTTTGATGTGTTCATAGTAGCAACACAATACCAGATGGTAAGAACACTAAATCTACCACACTGTACTGACAGCAACTGGTCTTACTTAGCACAGGTCACATGAAGGACCTCAACTTCAATGCAAGGTACCCACAGGTCCAGTTGCCTACTTTTAGAGGGGCTTAAATGGCAGGGAAAAATAATTACACGGGTGTTTAAGCGTAATTGCAACAATGGGTTTCCTTCCTGGCAGATATTAGCATGAAACAAGCACTGTACATGTAGAGATTAGTTGTCCTTCATCTGGCAAGACTCTGGACTTAACACAGTGCAACAAGCAAGATTTTGAATGCATCCACAAGAATGGAAACTGCATTTATCTCTACCTCTTGTTATCAGTTCGAAGATGATTTTGCTTAGCAATAGATAAACCTTTATTAATAAACAATGTCAGCTCACTGTGGCATTAGACCAACATCTAAGTATTTCTCCCCGTTCTTCACGCGTTCATCTCGACTTTCAGACTATTGCATGCCACATCAGCTTCCAAAAAAATAAAGAAAAAAAAGCTTAAAAGAGTGGGAAAAGAAAATGTTCCTAGATGAGCAAAGAGGTTTTGAGCTGGGGAAGAGAATTCTCCCCTAATAATCTACATGTGTAACTAGGAAGTGTCACAGCTCTTTGTGAGAATTACAGTAGCAGGGAACAGGGTGACAAAAGCTTCTGTTTTCTAGGTCCACAGGAAACAGAAACAGTGTTTCTTCCATACATTGGCTCTCAGGTTTAGAGGCTGTCACTTTCATTTAGAGTAAACAGTAAGTCAATTGATCAAAAATATCATATGTTTGCACTGATTATGTACATGCCACATATCTGTGTAGCCTGAAAGAAACAACAAATTAAGAAGACTAATGATGAAAATTAAGAATGTATACATTTCCTTACTCAACTTCCTCCGGCTTTAAATTCATTCCATTTCAGTTTAATTGGGTGAAAGGTGGGAAATAAAATATTGAACCCTTTGATATAGAGTCATAAAGCCCAGACTACAAGCAAGTTCGTTATATCACTGTCCATACAATCTTGGTTTGGTGCCGTGCAGCTGCTAAAATATTAAGTTTTACCATTGGGAAATTGATTTTGCTATAAGAGGTTTTTACGATGCCACTTAATCTTACCCAACCTACATAAAAAAAATACAGAAATCAATTACAGACACCCTTTATATAGTAAGCTTGATCACTATATTAAAAAAAAAAAATAAAGAGCAGTCTGATGTAATTCCAATATAATGGCAAAGGAAGCAGAAAAGGCTATGGCAATATGCTGCCCTCCTGAAACAAAACATTGCAGGTTCACAGCTTAAATGCATAATCTTGGTTCACTTGAAGTTAGTACCGTGATCCATCTCCCACGCGGAGGACTGTGTCCTGCAGCTCCGGTATCGACCTCCTTTTCTAGTGTTACCTTTCAAGCCAGCTCCTGCAGGGCAGTGAGATTCTGTGATTACAGTTAAAAGAATACTTTGAGTCCAAAAGCCTGCCTCTGACTAGATATCCCTTTCTAGTTCAACAATATGTAGCACGCAATAGTCATTTCTGCCTTGCCCCTTCCAGAGCTGCAGTTGAAAAACATCCTAATTAGATGACCCTGCATACAGGAAATGCCATTAACTGGCTTTCAGAGCGGTCCAGTGAACGCCTAAGTCATAGCTACGACGATGACAAGCCCTTTATTTTATTAGGAAGTAAACACATAAACAAGGCAGTATCCTAGAACACTGTTTAAGTAGTCTGGGATTAGTACCTGTGTAGACAGCATGTGATTATCTTTTCTGCTCTTTCTGAGATGACATTCAAATGTCACTATTTTCTAACTGCATTAAAGCACACTCGGGCAAGATCAAGAGTAACCTTGACGTCCACATCCGTAACAAAAGGTAACACTTCAAATGGGTTTCTACACCTAGCCAATCTGAACTGGCCTGCAGGACAGTCTTATAAGCATGTCCTTAAACAACCCAGTTTTGCCTAAATACTGCAACACATGCTACTCAGGGTTACGTCACTATTCCACAACTCCTGCAGATCTTAACTATAACAAGTGAGTTTAAAACAGTGTCAGTGTGTCAAAATATTCACTACTTTATGTTGATCCAGCTCAGACCTTGCATTTCAGAATAACGTATTTTTTCTCTTACAGTTTGAGAGTGAAGTTCTGAAACGCTAAAACAGCATTTTAAGAAAAACCATTACAGATAATTGGAAGGCTCACAGAAACTTGCTTTGCAAGGCTGCAAGTGCACGTAAATGACCCGAAGAACTGAAGCCTGACTGCAGCCGTCACTGGGAACAGTGACCTGGACCGGGACTAACACTTGGCATTGAAGTTAAATAGATTTCGTCCTAGCAACCCTTAAAGACAAAGGGGGTTTAATCTGGTAGCGGTAACAGAACCTTAAACACGGCAGGTGCACCATAATACAGTGTAACGGAAGAAAATGCCAAGTTTAGTAACTAATTGAGTTCAGGACAGGCAGGTTATTTCTTAATACAAACGCCTAATCGAAGGCATAATTGACCCTCCCCCGTCCCATCGGGGCGCCGAGAAGTTCCGCTCATCCAGCAACATTTTTCTGCTCAGGCGCATCCCTCAATCCCACCTCATCGTGTTTCCTTCCCCTTCCTCCTCTCACACAAAAAGCTTCCAAGGCGCTAAGCCCGCCTGACAGCCAGCAGCTACCGTGAAGCTGAGCCACGGCGCGGGCACCCCGCGCTCGCTCGCTCCCTCGTTCCCGCAGGGACACGGACGAGCGGCCACGGCTCCGAGCGAGGGCCGGCAGCCGCCCGCCCGCCCCGGGGGACACGGGGTGTCTCCGCGGAGAAGAGGGAGGGTACTGAAAAGCCGTCAAAGTCAATCCGCGCTCGCTTTTTTTGGATGGTTTTAATTCCAATCGAGCGTGAAACACCCCAGGACGGTTAAGAAGTTTAGCCAGGCGTGCCGTTCTCCCTAATACGTTTTAATTATGCGTCTGCTTTAATTGTGATGAGAAGAAGTCACCGGAAAGGGCACAGATTGGAATCTGCCCCGACTGCTAACAGCGCCGCGCGGGCGCTCCCGAAGACGGGTCGGGTCAGGAGAGGGACAGGTAGGGATCCGCAGCCCAGCCCCTCGGCGGCCGCCTCCCTGCCCCGGTGCCGGCGGGGCTCTGGTGCCCGCGGCCGCCCGGAGGAGCCGGACCACGGACGGCAACTTGCCGTGCAAAGGCTCGGGACGACCGGGCATCCCGCCGCCCCGCTGACACCGCGCACGTGGCATCAGCCGAGGACACGCGAAGTTCAGCGGCCAGTCCCGTCCCGCTGGGAAGGGCCGGAGGGGACGGAGCCCGCGCAGGAGCTGTCAGAGCCCCGGGAAAGGGCGAGCGCCGGCGCGGCCGCTCCCGGGGTCCAAGAGCCGCCGGGACGCTCCGGCGCCGCCCCGGGTACGCGGCGGGAGGCAGCCGCAGCCCGGCTCCCGGCAGGTGGGCAGCCCCCGCCCTACCTGTCATCGTAGCAGAAGTCGGCGCCCAGGGTGTTGAGGTACAGGGCGAGCCCCAAAGCGCCGCTCAACAACTCCGCGATCATCTCTCCGCCTGCCGCCGCCGCCGCCGCGCTCGCACCGGGGCAGCTCCCTCTGTCCGGCCTTCCTCGCCAGCCCCGGCACCGCGGAGCACCGCTCCACGCTCCGCCGGCGGCTGCAGCCTCACGGCGTCTCCCCGCGCCTCCGCCGCCGCCCCCTACCCCATGGCAGCGGGGCGGGCGGCGGGGCGAGCAGCGGAGAGAGTGCGGCTGGGCTGGGCTGGGCTGGGCTGAGCGGAGCGGGTCGCGGCGGCTGCCGCCCTCCTTCCGCGGCGACTCGGCGCTACCGCGGCTGCAGCTCCGGCTCCAGCCCGATCCCGACCCCGGCCCGCGCCCCCCTCACTGCCGAGCCGGGCGCCGCCGCCGAGGCTCTGGGAG